>VMKM01000803.1:0-235161 GCA_008360985.2 Macquaria ambigua
GTGTGTGTGTGTGTGTGTGTGTGTGTGTGTGTGTGTGTGTGTGTGTGTGTGTGTGTGTGTGTGTGTGTGTGTGTGTCTTATCAGGACATGATTCATTGAAGAGGAAGCATTGGATGTGGCAAGGCTCCTAAATGTCTGAGTCTCCTCTCTATATTTTTAATTGCACTTTTAATTGGCCTCTTTTCCTGAGGGCAAACTGAAGCACTCATTTAGATTCTATTGAACATATTCATACATACACACCCACACCCACACACACACACACACACACACACACAGCCACTTAAGGGCAAAACATCAAATAATGCTAAATCCTCAGTTCACTATTTCCAAGACACTGGAGCACCTCTGAAGACAGACCACAGTGTGCTGTTCATCATGACGGTGTGAGTTTGCAAAGCTGGGTGACAATGGCACTTAGAGCTTTATGGCACCACTGTTTATATTTGGATTCCCTTCTCACAGCTAAATGACTGTGACAACAGTGACTGTGACTGTGGCAACAACCCCATCCAACACTAATGGCTCAGGCAAACGGGAAACAGATGACATATTATTATTATGATTATTTAAATGTATAGCAGAGGAAAACAGTGCAATACACAACGGGATGGGGTCCCGATAATAAGATATATTTGCCGTCTATGGTGTTCTGCTGTTGTAAAAGAAAAACACAAAGATGCCCAGCATTGTTATCTCAACCTAACATCCCTCATTAGGCATTATAATATTTTATTTCATATGCTGACAGGCAGCTGTGAGATCTGCACACCTCACTGATGTTTATGTGGTCAAAAAATGTAGAAGATGAGGCTCATTATACTTCTGCACTCACTAAAATCAGCTGTGACACAGTGTCAGCCAGCTAAATGTGAACTGGTGCCGTTATTACAGGACAGGAGGGTTGGAGCACAAATACAGAGAATGGATAACAGGACAATTGTGCCATCTAGTGGTGAAAAACCTTTATAGCGTATTGGTTTTAACCCCAGACACAACTAGTTGGGCAGGCATTTGATTTGTTTTTTTGTTGTTGTTTTTTTTTTGCTTAAAGGCATTTATTATACCTACATTAAAGGCAATTTTTCCATGTTAATTCAACAACATTCTTGGACGAAATTCAGACATCAGTTTGTGAATTAATTTAAATATTGTGCGTCTGGGGTTGCTACACTTGGATGATCTTTATGCAACATTCACAGCTTTGTTTTGATGTTACTATCTTGCCAACGCAATTTAGACTGTCCATATTCACGAAAACACTGTTCTCAATATGACTTGTTAGGTTAACCGCCATTAAGCAAAGTAGCAAACTGCATTAAAAACACAAGCACACAAGCTTAACAACACAGAGCTCCACACTAATGCCATTCTTGCCATATTGCCTTGCTTGTGACACATTTACACATGCCGTAAACATTAACACACATACTGAGCAGTCTTGAATGTAATGTAATACAAAAGCATCAATACCCACAAAAACTGAAGGCCTATAATTTTCCTCTTGACAGACCTGTGATGTTGTCTTTGTTATCTTGGTTCATCCTTCATGTCCCAATCGAGCGCTCACAAACGGAGGGACTAGTTTGTGTCGTTTTTTAAAACTCGCAGGATTATGTGCACAGATCTAACTTACAGCCCAGCTGATTCATTCTCCCCTCTGCACTGCCTTAACTACTCTTTCTACTGTCTTTTTGTGATAAATGCCTGCTGGCTCAAGGTCCTTGTGCACCAGCCTGGACAGCCCAGTTCAATATCTGCATGCTTGCACAAACTAAGTGCTTAGGTCCCTGAAAGAAATGTAATCAATTTAGGTACCTGACACTGAAGCTTACTGTATAGCCTGTAGTAAAAATGAGGAACTAGGGAATTTAGGAAATGTTCAAGGGGTTGAGACATGATGTATGTAAAAACTACAACATATGTCTACTAATCAATATACCTCTGGGTTAGTGAAAAGATAAATGCCAGTGTTATTGACGAAAAATAAATACTCTGGTGTACTCACCCGTACTCTTTGTCTCCTTCTTCCCCCTCATTTGTTCCTACAGGTGGAACAGGAGAGAAGGACCGGGCACCAATCAGCCATGAATCCTTCCTGCTCATGGCAAACTCCCAGACAGACATGGATGACTGGGTCAAGGCCATACGGCGGGTCATCTGGGCGCCGTTTGGAGGAGGTAAAGCCAAACCTTTGAACTGAAACATGGTCACTTTTAAAAAACACAGACAGATTTTCATCCCTGAACACGTTTGACCTCATAAGAATGGGAGACAATTAAAATTCAAGGCTGCTGCTGCAGGAAGCCTAAAACATACAGGAAAGACTGAATGTTGCTTGTTCGATTGAAAAGACAGCAACCAGCAGTTCTAATAATATTTCATTCAGATTTCTTTGCCAATAATCATTGAAAGGACAGAGGCCGTTCCCTCCAAGTACCAGCCTAAACCAGGAAGTCCTCATTTCCTTTCTACCCTGTTGGCTCCAGAAACAGTGTTTGTACAAAGTCTTGAAAGTTTGACAAATTCTTTTAACCGTTGTATTTTCAAGGTTAGGAAAATGCTTGAATTCGAACATACTCCTTGAAAAATGCTTGATTTTCAACATAATCTAAAAGGAAAGTTCTTTTTTTGTGTTCACTCATCATTCATAGCTAATAGTTGATCCCTTACTCTGGAAATTATGATTAAAAAAATACATTCAAACTTAATATGAACAGATGGTAAAATAAAGTGACGATATACATTGATTGCTGTGGGTGTAAAGGAATTCTGTAAACTTTATTTGTCGCAAGTGCATTTATAGCAACAATGTGGTTGTGATGATAAAGGCTTCGAGAGTCTGGAAATTTTTGCTTTAGGTACCTTGAACGTGCTTGAATTTTACTCTTAACAAGCTGTACGAACCCTGCAGAGATCTTGCAAGACTTCTTGAAACAAGATATTGCTGCTGAAATTGGAAAAGGCTACAGTCCACCTCCCCTGCTGTGTCTGTATCATACTGTGTGAGTTACAAACTTGGGCCCAGTCGTGAAAAGTATCACCTACCCCTACTGTGTCTCATTTCTTTAGCCTGCAGTTAATTCTCACCCTGATGTCTCCGTTCCTGGTGTCCAACTACTGTACCTGACGGGGGAAATGTGATCAGAGTTTGCTGTCAATCTATTCCAGTTAAATTCAAAAATAGAGGACAGGGTGCTTCTATTGGGTTTCTTACTGTGGCGAGTAATGAACTACAAGGATCAGCAGAGAACAAATGTACTGTGAACTTTAATCCAGTCAAGATGAGTTTCCCTTACTCCTAAAAAGTCTGTTTGTCCTTTCCGGGCAGCAGTGAGCCTGTGGTTAATTCTCACCCTGTCTGCTTCGGTCTGGATGTCTAACTAGTGTACTTGACAGGAGGCCAGAAATATAACCAGGACTGTCTGGGTGTGAACCGGGACATAAGGAGCAGCTGAACAGCATGGTGTTGGGTTACAAAAGAGCGGTATATTAATAGGGGGATAAATGTAGAATAACACACCAGTGATATAGTGTATGACTTCACTGGTCTCATTTTAAACTTCATTTTTAATCAGCCAAGTTTAAGCTCTGCTGGCAGGGGGAGGGGGGAAACAGGGGTACCAACTACTAGAGCTCCAACTAATAATGATTAGTATTTCATCTTGTCAGTTTTGAACAATAAATGTCATAAATTCTGCCAATTTCCATCACAAGTTTTATTAGGCCAAAGTGATGTCTTTAAATTGCTTAATATGTCAGAAAGTTACATAAAACAGAAAAAGGCAGTAAATTCTCATATTTGAGAAGTTGTAAATTAACTTGCTAATTAGCAGTTATTAAAAAAAGTTGTCATCAACTGATTTTCTGTTGGTCAATTTATCGATTAATAGAGCAACAGAACTCTAAGGTGAGAGACGAAGTGACAGGGATTAAATGCCATTTGAATCCTCATGTTTAGTACTTACTTAATATTTTTGTATTAACAGTGAATCAAATCACCGTAACGGTCTGCTGAACCCAAGAATTATCATCCAACTCTGTAGCCGTACTCAGCTTTTTATCCTCTTTTAACTAACTCTTGTGGTATTACGGCACATTTAATGCGGTGGTTAGTCGTAGCCCTAGTTTGTGCTTCTCATGTATTTCCATAACATTCACAGAGTTAAGCCTCCATTTCCTAAAAAGAAACACCCAGCAATCTTTCAAAAACCAAAAAGGTCATTTGACAACAGTCACTGCTGTTCTGAAGGCATTTCCTAAATTCTCAAAGACTCTTCTAACAATCTGAGGCACAAACTGGAGCTATATAGCCGTATGTCAACTTTATTCAGCAACAATTTGTCAGGGTTGTGAGTTTGTTAGCGTCTTTTCCGCCCCCTGGTGGCCAAAATATGTTTAACGCAGCTTTAATTTTCTTTAATATTCTGGTTTTTAAAACAGGGTTTAATTAAAATCTAAAAAACTGCAAATAAGTTGTGGTGACTTCATTCTCATGTCTGGTCCAGTTGTTGGGCATTTGGACGGGTTGGGGGACTGTGTGGGACCCCCTAAATCCTACCCTATAGCTACACCCCTGTTCACAGATGTGATACATTTTCTCTCAGAGGGGGAGAAGAAGCATCAAAATCAGCAATATTCATATACAAGGGGTGGTGGTAATCTTTTATCCGCTCGGTCACCTCATGGCTCATATGTCCAGCCTCCCTCTCAGATTCACGGGGTAGGGGTGTCTGTCTCTCGCTTCTCGGTCCAGAATAGATCTGTCGCCAACTTATAGACCGGTCATTAACAGCAGCACTGCGGTCACAGCATGCTGACCCCCGTCTGCTGTCTGAACTCCTCCGTCACTTTCTCCAACCGCTCGTTTGTGCCGTTCAGGAGTTTGTAAATGCAGGATTAATCCACCCGCGGAGTCAAATGCCTGAACCGGATTGGATAAACTTGGTGAAATGTGGGTTTGGGATGTATGAGAAACGCTCTCTGCTGCTGTGCAGCTCCTGCTCGGTGAATTACTACGATTACTGCGAGCTGTCTGCCAGCTGCGACTGCTGGAGCCAATCAGCAGGTAACAATCAACAGTGATTCATTAGCCAATTAACAACGTTTAGTCATTAAGCGGTGCTGCCAGTTAGCCACGGCGTCATCATTTCAATACTTTTAAAAATTACTTATTTATGAAGAGGTGTGTCTTTAATATACTGTTTACCAGTGGTAGAATGTAACTAAGTACAGTACAATTTTGACGTAGCCTACTTGTACTTGAGTATCTTCATTTTATCCTACTTTATACATCTATTCTATTACATTTTAGAGGGAAATATTGTACTTTGTACTCCGCTACATTTATTTGACACCTATAAGTTAAGTTACATTTACATAAAACAACATACTACGATGAGTACTATACTACTAATCTACCCAGTAGTATACAAAGTGTCTAAAATTGGCTCCACATTGACAAACTGCAACATTAAAATGCTTTTACATGTATTTATTACTGATAAAAACAGAATAACATAATATTCTATAATTATATAACACTGTGAAAGGAGCCATTCTGCATAATGAGTAATTTTGCTTTTGATACTTTAAATAACTTTTGCTGATAATATTTGTACTGTACTTTTACTTTGGTAACATTTTGAATTCAGTATTTTTAGACTGTGGTATTTCCACTTTTACTTAGGTAAAGGATCTGAGTACTGCTTCCATCACTGCTGTTTACATATTTACATGTTTATACTTTCCTTTTCTTTCCATTTGTAGCCTCTGCATAATTAGTATTAGTGGTATAAGTATGCTGTATCTAACTGCAAAGATCTTCATTATTGGGGTCTAGATGGTCTAAAGCATTAAATCTAATGGTGATGCTAGTGAGGCTATGACTGGGGGTAACGGGCAGTGATAGTACAGCAGGCCTTTTTCCAACTGTCAGTCACACTGTCACAATCAAGATTCAAGTTGATATAAAGCATTAAAATGTAACCTCTGATGGTTGCACTTGCCATTTTGGTGTGCTTGTAATGTAAATTTAACAGGTAAGAACACATTTGGCAACTTCCATGTCTCAACAGCATCATTTACACGGTCGGCCGAGTGCTTCCAGTGGACGCATGAATGAATGATCTGATGGACCTACAGTACAAACAAGTAAGTTTGTTTCCTCCATCTGTCCCCAGGGATATTTGGTCAGCGTTTAGAGGACACAGTGCAGTACGAGAAGAAGTTCGGCCCCCGGCTGGCCCCCCTGCTGGTGGAGCAGTGTGTGGACTTCATCAGGGAGAGGGGTTTGGATGAGGAGGGTCTCTTTCGGATGCCGGGACAGGCCAACCTGGTCAAAGAGCTGCAGGAGGCCTTCGACTGCGGCGACAAGCCTCTTTTTGACAGGTAGGCAGAGAGGAGTGTTGCTTGGAGCTTTTTGAGAATTAGATGATAGAGTATCCAGAAGACAGCTTTTTGTGTACTCTCTTGCAGTAACACAGATGTCCACACGGTGGCATCCTTGCTAAAGTTGTACCTGCGAGAGCTGCCTGAACCAGTCATTCCCTTCTCCAAATATGAAGACTTTCTAACCTGTGCACAGCTTTTGGCCAAAGATGAGGAGGAGGTATGTGCAGTATAACCCTGTGTTTGTGTGTGTGTGTTCATGTATGTGTTTGTGTGTCTAACATTTGTTCGATCTGTCTTTTGTTAGGGGGTCCAGGAGCTTGGAAGTCAAGTTAGCACTCTACCTCTACCTAACTACAATCTCCTCAAGTACATATGCAAGTAAGTAAAGAACAAATGTCATCAGATTTTAAAGAATGATGTCTGTTTCTACTTCCATTTTGAACTTTGTTATCTCTCCTTAGATTCCTTGATGAGGTCCAGTCCCACTGTACTGAGAACAAGATGAGTGTCCAGAACCTCGCCACAGTATTTGGACCAAATATCCTTCGACCCAAGATGGAGGACCCAGTCACTATCATGGAAGGTACTTACGATGTTCACTGACGTAATGACTGAATTCATGGTAAAAATCAGTGCAAACTAACTGCAGTCTATTAACATTTCCACACCACAATGTTACTTTAACATCACATTACACCTTGTAGTATTACCACATACATATTAAACTTGCTGTAATACTGAAAACTGAAATAATTCCATTGTAAATTAATGATCTGACCTGTCTGACTGTGGTCCATAGGAACCTCTCTGGTCCAGCACCTGATGACAATCCTCATTAGGGAACACAACCGTTTGTACTCAGGGAGGGAGCAGGAGGGACCCATCTTACCCCAGACAGAGCTCCCTGTCCAGGGGCATCAGCTCCAGCATCGCAGCCTGGGAGCCTGGATCTCAGAGGAAGACCTCCAGAGCTGCCCGGTCTCCAACCCCGAACAAGAACTGCACAGCAGCGCCTCATCTCTGGATGCCAAACTGTGTGCAGCTGTCACTCCCACCCAGACCCCTAACCTGAACCCTGGACCAAAACTGGGGTCTCCATCAGGGAAAGGAGAGACGGTGGTCAGCCCGAGTAAACAAGCCAAGGCCATTCCTTCCTGGAAATACACTTTCAAAAGCTCCTCGGCGCCTCGTTCCCAGCCGCAAGCCAAGCAAAGCAGCAGCGGCAGCTCTGTGGCTGATATCACTAGTGTATCTTCTGGCGGGGGAGGAAGTGGAGGTGTAAGTGGAGGTGGAGGTAACTGGCTCATGAATGGTTTGTCCTCCTTGAGGGGACACAGGCGCACATCGTCAGGCGAGCGGTCTGCCCGTGATCGCGACTCCACCGGCTCCTCGCAGAGACTGTCCACCTACGACAACGTCACCTCTTCCTCCAGCATGGGGAGCGTTCCAAGTGTAGCCAGCACACCTTGGTCCACTTCCTCCTGCGAAATCTCCGTCCCTGACTCGGGAAGTGAGCCCTCAGTGAGCCAGAACTGCGGGGTAGGGGGTGAAAGTGGGGAAAAAGGGGAGTGGATGGAGAGCCAGAGGGAGATTGACAGAGGAAGGGACGGAGGGATGACGACGACAGACCCGAGCTCGGAGCAGGACAGTTGTGAGGCCATGGAGCTGTGCAGTAGCAGCGCAGCCTGCATTGAGAATGGAAACATGGCCATGGCAGCCGGGGTGCCGTCTATTATCATGTCCGAGGATGGAGACGGGACAAATCTAACACTGAGCAGTCTGGTGGAAGGTCTGAAGGACGAGTTGAGGAAACAGAAGACTACATACGAGTCCAGGATCCAAAAGTAAGTCTGGTTCCTAAACTTTGTCATATGTGTGTAGATTTTTCTCATTGTCTAGTAAATATAAGAGTCAAATTTAACTTTTGCTCATTTGGAACCACTCTGCTCTACAATAGCAACCAGCTAGCTTTTTTTGTAGTTCCAATGAAAACTGTACAAAGACACATTTGAAATTTTCTGTGTAATCTTTCCACATGATTAGATGCCAGTAAAGGTAATTTAGAGAATATTTTTGGGTGAACCGGCCCTTTTAAGATGGTTGCATTTCTATGTGGGGGAAAAAACTTGCCTAGTGCAGCTTTAAGTTTTGTTCTAATACCGCCGAAGCTTTTCATAATGTAGCCAAAGAGTAAAAGGTGAATGTCAGTGACCTTTGATGTGCTGCCTCCCTTCAGGCTGGAGGAGTCCAGTGCTGCTCTGTGTGCGCAGATGGAGCGTTTGGAACAAGAGATGGAGCAGGAGAGGAAGAAGCAACGCATGCTGGAGATCAAACTACGAAACTCCGAGCGGGCACGGGAGGATGCAGAGAACCGCAACCGGCTTCTGGAGAAGGAGATGGAGGATTTCTTTTCCACACTGGGAGATCTGGCCCTGGGTGCGAGGACTAGTGACATTTGATGCGGCAAAGCCACTGATCTGGTCTGTTTCCAAAACTGTCAGGGTTTATATTTCGAGGGTTGGGTGTCTTTCAAGGGCTTGCGTCCTCCTCGGCGCATCAGGGCGTTCCTTCAAAAGAACAATGAAGAATAAAACGAGAAAATAAAGGAACCGGCCATGTTTGTGTACATTCAGGACACTCTCAAAAGGTAACTTAAATATGGAGATGGAGGAAATACTGAAGGTCAGAATCATCTCCGCTGAGCACCGAGCGGTTTTGAATTTCTTACGCATGCTTGCAATGGAACGACTTGTGATTACACTCCTTGATGAGTCCAGGGTTTGTCTTGTGAAGGCAGTATTCAAACAGTTCAGGTGTCGGTATGTGACTGGTGGAACATAATGTAATTTCTCCGACATTCTCTATACTGGAGAGCACTGACTTTTTCAACCACTACTTTACAAGGACATTACGTGAATGGATTTCTTGCTCGTTAGAGACGTTAATGTTGAATGCAGATAGCTGACTGATATTTATCTTTATCTGATCTTTATCTTTCAGGAATATTGCATGCATGTTGGGAAATACACGTTTGCTTTCTTTCCAAGAGTTAGATGAGAAGTTTGATAGTTTTCATGTCTGCTAGACATATATGAAGCTACAGCTAGCAACCACTTAGCCTAGCTTAACATAGAGACAGAAAACAGGGGGGGAAAGACCAAAGTTAAAAAAAACCCAACTAATTAACATGTTATATCTTGTTTATTTAATTCTTAGAAAAAACTAAGTGTAAAAATTATAAGCTGTGGTTTTATGGGAGTTCTAGTTTTTATGCTAAGCTAAGCTAACTAGCTTCTGGCTCTAGCTTTACATTTAGCAGATTTTTGGGGCAGCGCTAGGCTAACTCTTCCCACTGTTTTCTATCTTTATGTTAAGCTACGCTAGCTGACTGCTTGCTGTAGCTTCATATTCATCCTACAGACGCAAGTGTGGTATCAATCTTCTCATCTTTCAGCAAGAAAGCGAATAAAAGTATTTCCCAAAATGTCAAACTATTCCTTTTAACTGTAGTTCAACCAAATTAAAAAAAAACATATTTTCTCACTTACCTGTAGTGGTAGCTAGCTATGCAAATTGTTTTTTATTTGGTTTTGAAGTCACAAAGAGTTCTGTAAATTATCCAGAGTAAGAGGTTTACTTTTTCTGAAGAGAGAATCACCTCCATTTCATTACAGGTCAGTGCCCGAAATCTCATACATCTCAAAATCTGCGCAAATAAAACCACACATGGTTAGACACCACTGGGGTTAACTAAGAAAATATGTTTTTTTTTGTAATCTGAGTGAACTGACCGTTAAACTGTACAGCGGTAGCGTTAGCAGAAGTTCCTCCACTTGCGTTTATCCTCCCGTCCTGTATTTGTACTGAAGACATTTTTTTTTCTGGATGTTTTACTGTAGAATCAAATGTATACACTGTAACACAAGAGCTGGTTTAGAAAACTTAGATTTTCCAAATGATTCTTTTTGGAGCAAAACTGAAGCAGTAATAGGTGGAACCTCTGCAATAGCTGCCTCTGTACTTTCTTTTTCCTCAGGCCCTTCCAGTGCCTCTCTCGCCACCATCTACATGGTTTCCATTTGATGGCAAAGCCTCAGTCTTCGGTTCACTCCGATCCTCACAGATGTCAATATACCTTTAATGTACAGGTACAGAACAATTATTCAAGCATTTACAGCTTAGCGCATGCTGCCTAGGACACAGGACACGTGGCTCAGTAGGTGAAGGCCATTTACAGTACACAGTAAATACCAAAGCTGGACCGCCTCAGCTGTTCGCTCACTAAAGATCAGAATGGCCTGCCTGGAAGCCATGTTGATTTTGGCACATGAAGCTGAACACTGCCCTCAAAGAAACAATGGAATTTCCTGGTTGTGCCTTCAGGGAAGTGTTTTTAAATAGAAAAAATGTAGTGTTGCTTGCTTGTCCAGAGATGTAGTGCATATATTCGCGCATAGTACACACAGTGGCTGCATTGTTTTTTGGTTTTTGTTTTTTTAATATGGCAACAAACTGCTGAAGATGAATAACTTGATCTCCCTAGAAGGTGCCAATTCTTGTGAAAGTGAATTGTGAATTGAATGGAAGTTTTGAATTAAGAATGTATCCTTGTAGTGAATGTAATGTGTTGTTGATGAAACCAGTCCTATGAAGAAAAAAAAAAAAGAATGTAAACGACTACCAGAAGGGGGAAAAAATTTTAATCAGTGTTCAGTTCATCCAGTTCTGCAACCCACATTTTGACCCCAATCGTCTTAACTCTTGGTAATACTGGACACGTGATGTACTATAGGATGCGTCACACAGACAGGCATCAAATATCCAAAATGAAGAGTTGCAGATATCTCTTTTGTTGAGAATTGCATGCGGTTACATTGTTGAAAATGTTTGTTTTTTTTAAGCGTCTTATCACCAATCAGAAGAATGTCCAGAAGTGGTTTAGGTGACACTTAAAGGGCCCGACAAACAGTATAATTACAAGTGAAGGTGTGCTTTTGGTTAGACAATGTGACTGTATTTTTCTTTTTTATATTTTATAAAGAAACATAAAGCCAATGTTATTACGTTACCCTCTTTAATTGCACAGATATACAAGGTAATTAATTGTCCTTTAAGGCTTTTTGACTTTACTCCTATGAACTACCACAGTTCACAATATGATGGTCTATTGCAGGTTCTCTGATTCCAACAGCAACATTTATTTCCCTTTATGTATGTCTCATGATGACTAAGGCTAAATGCTTCTTATTGCTCTGCTGATCATCTATGGTGCTTATTTATTATGGATTTCCACTATTGTAATGAATGGACATGTATGGGAATAAAGGTGACGAAGATCATCTGTAAGACTTCAGTGAACCTGAGTTCTTTGAGTATCGGATCTGAAAAATTAACGTCAGTTTTTCCCCTCAACTAAGGGACATAAAATATCCTGATGAAAAACAGCCTTAAACTTCCTGGGAAACAGTGAATCTTAGTTCTGCATTTGTGGACTGAATTTGAAATGGACTAACGAGGCCTGTTCTTTTACAAAAGGTCCTTCAAATGCAGTACTCCCTTGCCCAAATACTGGACAGTTAACAGTACAGCCCACAATCTCTCAATTGTTTAATCTGGAAATATAATATGTACATTGCATTCAGCCCCAAACCCATTTGTTCTTACTGAAGACAAATCATTAAAACTGGGTCACAAATATACAATTTAATTTATAAAAAAAAAAAAAGACAAAATAATTTCTTAAAACAGCTGGGCACTGTAGTTTTTATAGAAAGTTACTCAAACAGGAGTTAATGCGTGCGTAAGGGACTATTTTCAGTGGCGGACTAATACACAATGGAGCTCTATGGCACAGAGCAATAGTTGCTGAACGAATGCATTGCTAGTTTGTGTCATTTTCGTGAGATTTGTAGACAATAAAAAAATAAGACAAATGTATGCAAGGCAACGAATGTTTGGCGTCTTGTTAAGACAGGAAAGAAGAAGACATACAACCATAAATCAAAGTGTATTTGTTTTATTTGCAGTACATGTTTATTTTTTTTTTTTTTTTAAGAGGTGGCATCATCAGATCCCAGTGCATGTATTCTAGTAGTGCACTTCTTCGTTGGCTGCGGTTTTTGGGACGCGCAGATCCAGGAATTCTTAAAACTACTTGCATGGCTGGATTCACTAGCAAACATTACAAACCAGCACCATACATATAATGATTTCTTGTAGGTATTTACTCATCTTTTTTGTGTTTATTAACATTATTGTCCTTACCACATTCCAAATCAATATCTGTCGGCCATGTTGTGGCTCAAAGCACTTCCTGTCTCTGCGTCACACCTTGGCCGACAGATTAGTTTGGTGGGCAAGACTGATTACGTAACATCATGACTATAAACAAGTCACAGAAATAAAAATTGATCTTATTCATAAAAAAGGAAAACATGGATTGACAGTACCAAACATTTTCTTTACCTTCAGGAGACAGCTAACAAAGGCTAGGCCCATCACATACTACTAGCACAGTTTGCTGAAGGTATTGCACATTTAGTTTAAAAACAAAACAAAAAAAAAAAAAAGAACAAAAATACATATAACAATTCTCTTACTTCTAGGTGAAGTATACATAATGTACAAAACTAGAAGTCTGTTGAAACCGACAAATAGTACACTTTCAAATAAATAAATAATGGAATCTGTTATTCACACGTCTTCGATAGCTAATTCTGCAGGCGACTAAGTATATGCAAGAACTGGCAGAAATTCAGCGTGAGGTAGTTCATCAAAGCCGACTTAAATCAGAATGACATTGTTTGGAGAGATGCGGTAATTATAAAAAAGCAACAACAACCTCAGAAGAAGAAAAACAAAACAAAACACTCCAATTAAACCCCCTAATGTTGGGCTAATAAAATTAAGAGCACTTTAGACAACAAAGTGTTTTTTTTTCTCATTGATTATTT
Source organism: Macquaria ambigua (assembly GCA_008360985.2). NCBI lineage: Eukaryota > Metazoa > Chordata > Actinopteri > Centrarchiformes > Percichthyidae > Macquaria > Macquaria ambigua. The sequence continues at coordinate 13,347 of VMKM01000803.1, forward strand.
TAGCTAAATGACAAATGGGCTAATATGACAAATGGATACATACCACTGATTTTCTCCCTGCTTTTTCTGCTGCTGACAGATGTGACACTGCTTAAGTTGAATTTTTTGCTGTTGGCATCTACAATAACTGCCTGCAGATTGAATTTAGTTTTGTGCTGTCCTAATCTGGCTCTGCAGCTGCTGCCACTGCACTTTACTAGCACACTCTTGATGCTCAGTAATTACCAAACCTTTCCTTTTAAATTCTGGTGACTGCAAAGAGAGCAGCAGCTAGTGGCACCAGCTGTTCATAAGTTCAAACGTAGCCTAGTTATAACGGAAGTGTTTACAAAGTGGAGATTTACGCATCACAAAATTAAAATGGGTTGCACCAAATAAACTAGTTCTTACATTAGTTGTTACTAAATATTTACACCCAGTAACTGCCAGGTTTAAACTGTTGCATAGCTAACTGACAAAGCTAACGTTAGCTTGCTAACAGATTAAACGTTAACTGTTGTGTAGCTCAGTGGCAAAGCTAACGTTTGCTTGCTAATGTATTAAATGTTAACTGTTGTGTAGCTAACTGACAAAGCTAACATTAGCTTGCTAATATATCAAAAGTTAACTGGCGAGTAGTTCAGTGACAAAGCTAGCGTATGTTTGCTAATACATTAAATATTAACTGTTGAGTAGTTCAGTGATAAAGCTAACGTTTGCTTGCTAATATATCAAATATTAACTGTTGTGTAGCTCAGTGATTAAGCTAACGTTTTCTTGCTAATATATTAAATGTTAACTGCTGAGTAGTTCAGTGACAAAGCTAACATTTGCTTGATAATATATTAAATATTAACTGTTGTATAGTTCAGTGCCAAAGCTAACGTTTGCTTGCTAATATATTAAATGTTAATTGTTGCGTAGCTCAGTAACAAAGCTAACATTTGATTGCTAATAAATTACCCGTTCAGACTGAAGAGTAAAAGAGGTACTGTGATATGGTCGACACTCTGACCGTACACTTGATAAAATGGTTGTTTAATAATCATGTAAACTAGGACGTTTTTTTAAATTCAAGATAAATTACACAAAAATAACACAAAATTACACACAAATTACAAAACGTTATGCCAATAATGGTAGACTGAATGACCAAATACAGTTGAGCGTAATAGCGTAATGACACATTTCTCACTTAATCTAAACTGTATGTATACTACTAATTCTGAAACACATACTTCTCTATGTATGCATATATATAAATAAAGTCATACCTACATTTACAAAGGACGGGCAGTTAAGCTTAATATATCATTTGGCCACTGAAACTGTAATTTTTGGAAGTTATGTTACAGCTTGTAATGCTACAGTGACTTCCATTTTACATAGTAAAATAGTTTGATTTTGATCTGACAACCAATTTCAAAGATTTTTACTCGCTAAGACATTCCAAGTTTTAATGGTGCAACCCGATTTACTAAATCTCTAGTTTGAAACTAGCTAGTTGTTACTAAGAACTAAGAGACGCACACACACACTAATGGGTTTACGAATAGCTGGTGAAAGGCCAGAACTTGAAACAGAGAAGGAGCCATGATGCGGCAGGATTTAATAAATGGTTATGTCTGTGTTTAGCCTTACATATTTGGCAGATAATAACATGCTGTGTAAGTAGAGCACAGCACAGAGCTACAGCGTATGCTACAGTATAAAGACAACCTTTCTTGCAACTTTCCTTTGAGCTTTCTAGAAAAACGTCCTTATCAAAAGACCAAGACAGGTCCTAGACAGACAGTGTTGGGTTACACATTTGGACAGTATAATACATCCTAACTCTGCCTCTTGTAGATAGGAAGTTTAGTTATGCAAACATTTCTATCAGGCAGAATGTGCTGCATGAAACCTCAATAGGTTGAGCAAAAAATTTCAATTGAAAATAGCACGGACTCTTTTGTTATATTCATTTATGACCATGATATTCATGATCATCAAAAGTCAACAAACAATTTATACAACTTGCCTAGATAGCTTTAAGCTAATATGGCTCGTTCAAACTTGAGTAACTATGGTTAGAGTATTTTTTCAGTCATTGCCTCGAGTGTTACATAACTTTACACTTAAAAAGCTAATTAGCCAGACACACTGCGGTTGTTTGGCTCCGACTCTCAGATATGTCTTCGTATCTAAAGCATCAATCTGTCTTCCAACAGGAAACAGTATCCAAAACCACCACGAAATACTGACAATAATGCAGTCGCAGAGTTCACTCGTTTAGTTTGATCCAGTAGTTGAATTTTAAAACATGTCGATCCTGTTCATTCTTCTCTCTTACAATCATCACATTAAATTAGTATTCAAAGAAAAGCCAAAAAACTGTTATTAACCTATATTTCGGTTGTTGTCACTGCAAAGAAACACTTCTTTTTACTTTGATGAAAGACCTTGATAAAACTGCCTTTTCTTCTGAAATGACTCAAACACATGCCTAAGCATCTCGACGTATACGCCATCACTTCTTACCCTGCAGACACCACAGTCTCCCGCTCAAGGGTCAAAATCAAAACAAGTAGAAAAATATACAATACATTTGTGAGAACTACAACCCCATCATACATTATTGGTTTGATATGGAAACTACTGTTGTTATCCAGATGCCATAAAAACCTACACATAATGAATACACTTCCTCCCAGGTACTCAGGAATGAATGACAAACAACAGGCACTTTTCCTTTCAAAGCAAAAACCAAAAACACTCAAAAAGGGCACTATTATTGCATACCGTAAGAATAATTTGTTTCTTTTGACTCTGGTTGTTTGTGCTGCTGTTTAACATGCTAAGTTTTAGGTTATTTTAGTTTTATTCACAATTGCAGGCAAGTCTGGTGCACAAAGTGTTTGGCCAGCTTTTAGAAAAATCACTTTCAAATTTCCAAATTCACAAAAGTACATTACTAATAACAGGATCTGGTAGTAGGAAGCAGACATCGTTTCACACTGTTCCATCAGGCTGCAGAATCACTATCCCTCCAAGACACCAAAAATCAACGTTCACATGCGCTCTCAATATCACAATTCCCTACTTGACTGAAGACATTCTACTTACACCGTCACCGATTTTACAACCTCACACAACTCTACGTCTCGAAAAAAACCTCCCAAAGCACGACGAAAAACATTCTCAAGTCCTGAACCGTTAGCAATACCTCGCAGTCAAAGCAAGCCAGTGGAGAACGTGAAAGCGCTCCGTGAATCCAGTCCTCCAAAGCAATACCACCGCTCCAGTTCCACAATGTCACACAGCCTGTTGCAGACAAGAGGAAGAGGTACTTTAAAGCACTTAAAAATACAGAAAACAGTCATCAAAATGTTATCTTGCGGGACCTAACTGTGCCATTATCAATCCCTTAGCTTAAATGTAGGAGGTAAAATGAATCACATGGTGAGTGAAGATCATTTTGAAATCCTATCGCGTCTGAACAGGAAGTGAAGAACGAGCAAATTCGTTAAAATTTTACAATGTAGGAAGTAGTAGTGACTCACAAGAAAAAAATAACATTTTTACAAGTAAATCTACATGATCTCAGTTCAAATAAATGGATATGTCTTATGCATTTAAAACAATATCCATATTACGTGAGATAAAACAGATAAAGGGGTGTACTAAGACCATACATTTTTAAATTCAATTATGTTTCAATGGCTCACTGCAAACTTGTATCGAAGATAAAACTACATCTACCATAAAATCTGTACAAACTCAATCTACATTTATATGGCAAGTTGTAAAAGCAGTAGCTTACAGGTGAAACAAATGACTTTCAACAGAAAAAAATAGATCACATTAAAACATTTTACAGATATTTCTTGAAATTCTCACTGTCGGTCAATACAAACCGGAACATAGTGAAATCATAAAAATTCTCTTATCATCATCTTAGGTTTCTGAAAAATTAAGAAATGCCACAATAAATTACAGCTAGGACTCAAACAAAAAGAAATCCTAATTTTAAAAAAAGACTAACTGTAATAAAAAAAAAAAAAGACAAAAGATCTGTCCTTTCAGAAATCAAAACATTTCTCAAACAGCTAGCTGGCTAATCGCTACACTACTGAAGACAAGCACAGAGAGGATGTAGGGGGGAGGGGGGCAAATGCAGGGGGCGGGGCCAGGAGCCAGTGTCGGGCAAGTGGTCTCGGATGTGACCAGGGGGCGAGGCCCAGCCCAGGACCAGGAGGAGGTGTAGATGATAGTCATCTGCAGCAGCCCAGGGGGCCGGTGGCTGTAGAAGCAGCAGCGGCAGCAACAGCCGTCTCCAGGCTGCTGTCGGTGTCGGTCAGGGTCGTGTTGGTGGACATGGCGGAGGTGGAGGAGGACATGGAGGTGTGGTGCTGGTGGGGCTGCTGCTCACTGTTGCACCTGTGCTATGAGGAACAGGAAAAAGCCTGTGGTCAGCCATCGAAAGTGAACGTGCTGCTGAAGCACTTCGGTGTTAATTAAGTCTGGGTAATGCTAGTGAGATGGTGCTCTTTTACCTTGTATCCAATGATCCACGCATGCTAAGTTTCACAGTATAATCTAAGTTGTAATGTAAGATTTGTACATTTTAGATCCAATTACATTATGTTAGAAAGACAATTTTTCATACCAAGTGTTTAAAAACAAGGAAAGAAGAGAAAGTGACATGGACTATTTTGCTTGTTGAATAGTTCCATGATACAAAGAGTAGAATTAAGTATTAGATATACTAAATGTGCTGTGTTGTATGTAGTTTATTATGGTTTTATTACATTCGCGGCTGTTATTTTCTGCCTGACCAGCTACCAGTTCACATGCGTCTCTGACCCCAGGATCTACGTATGAACTCACATCAATGCATTAATATCACCACCAATGAGTAACTCTGCATGTAAACTTCATCACTTATATTTACACTTATATTTAGGGGAGATTTAAGGTCTTCAGTCCAACCCACATGCATTTGGACTATGAAAACTACAGGAATCAAGGCTTTTTGTGTTGATGTCACTGAACCAACATGCACAATACATTTGGTAACAGCTTATCTGCACTGTTTTTACATAACAATAAAAGTAATGAAATGAAAACACTGAAAACAGTCGAAGGACTGGTTTGGCAATTACATAATCAGAGTTAAAACAGAGTTATTGTGCAATAACATAAAAAAAAAAAAAAAAAAGAGTAGTACTAATGCCACATTACATGCTGGATAAACGCACTGAGGTGGACAACAGTCACTAGTTTATCTTGCTACAATTCTTATTCTGCTTAATAATCCCGTGTCACTTGTAGATACAGTATATGTCAAACCTAAGCAGTGTCATAACAGACCATGTAATAAGACAAATTAGTGTGCTAATTTAGTCTCTCTCCTGCCCACATACAGTATGATCCCATTAGAGGAATTACCAAAATTAAGCAAGTACAAAGATGAGCTCAAGAGTGGAAAACACCTTTTACTCGACAGAAATATTAACACCACATGAAATGCAGAACTGTCACAGTGCACTGTTGTTGTTTTTTTATGGGCACGGGTGTGCTGTATGGCACAATCTTGATCATTTCCACATTTTTAAGAGGTACAAGCTCCATTAAACATGCAATCTCTCTCCCACACACTCTTCTACACAAGAAACTCCACTAACCTATGGACGCTGGCTGTCCCCTGATGACACCATTCTTTGTCCTCTCCTCCCAGTCCAACACCTCTTTGTATATCAACTCTGCAACAAACAAGTCACAATCATTTAATACAGTAAGAGAAAAAAAGAGAAGGGACCCCCGTTAGTAAACATTACCGAGCTGTATGCAGTTCAATGATGCCACCTTGCAAGTTTTCTGAATTTTCAAGTTTGATTTTGTGAAGTTAGCTACTCATCACCATCATTTCTCTGTGTGATCTGTTCTTCTATCATCTGGTGACATAAATAAATGGCCAATTATGCAAAGACGTGTGTGTGTGAAATCAGGAAACACCAACGAGTCACACTCCGGGTGTGAATCTCCTGCTGACAGCGCTGATGAGGAGGAAGAGGTCTAAAATGGAGCATCTGCATGAAGGACGAACCTCTTCTTCTCTGCCTCCTCACTTTCCTCTGGTGTTTCCCAGGCGTCAATCACAGGTCCGCTGTCATTTTGCGTTTAAATATTGCATTTTATGTAACATTAGTTGTAAACAAAAACACCAGTTTCTGTGCTATGCAGTTCTATGCTGATGATACGCCGCTATATATTCCACTAAAATCCAGTAACAATCACGACTAGTCTCGTATTTTGCCTCTTTATGAGATGTTGTATCTTACAGAACTTCCTGCAGCTTAAAAAATCTAAATGTTAGATCCTTTTATTTGGTCCTGAAATTCCATCAATCATCAAAAATCAAGTCTTAGCCCCCATCCATAATTTGGGCATCATCTACAATACTGACCTTTCCTTTGATTGATTTATGTTGCACAATCATTTTTTCAGTTTCCTGTTTATAACGTAATCTACGCTTCTGTTTCATCACAGCTAAACAATTTAGCGTATTTTTATGTAAATACAAGAGAGTGATACTAAAATTGGATTAAACACAAGAACAAAAGATTTGGATGCAGATAATCTGTAATCTCATTTACACGTTTGAGGCAGTGAAAACAGGAAACCAGGAGGACACGTATGCAACATGTGCCTCAGTTATTTCCAGAGTAGAGAAATTAGGATTGTGCATCAGACATTAGTGCATTTATGAATTCATTCTATGCAGAGGAAAACGTGCATTTCAGTTCGAGAATGAAGATTAAATGTCCCACAGGCTGCAAAGCACGAGCACAGATCAAACCTTATGCAACTCGCTGCAAAAAGCTAAGTACTTCTGACAGCTTATCAAAGAGGAGAGGAGAAACTGTGGAGCTTTCCTACCTTTCCACTCCTCCACTGTGTGCTCTCTCTCATCCAGCTGCTTGTCTGTGATCGCAGGTGGTGGCTGGAAAAAAAAAACAGTCATACTTGTTTTTTATATTTCAGTCTTATTAACAGAGGCTCATTCTAAACAAAAAAGTAAAATCACTATATTGCACTCTTGCTGCATGTTCCACATTGACCTTTATTTTTACAAGCAAGCAAAGGTTCATTGTCTTAAGACTGTTGATGGAGCCACACTGGCTATTAATGGAGATCAAACTCATGTGATTGAAGTAATAGGACAGTCTAAGTAGGCCACCCTACTGTCACACAAAATTACTGATGCTGCCATTTACAAGGCTTGTATCCTTTGAGTTACAAAGACAGTTTCTAAGTATGTCTAACTATCAGACCTGAGGTTTTCAGTCATTTGCCACTGCTGTTAATGTGTGTTTTCATTTCGCCTAAACACTACAGCAGGTGAAAGATGAGCAAAACTCAAACTAGAGAGGGGAAACTCAGCTGCAGTAGCTCCCAGCTCAACCTGAAAACCTACAGACTCAGCTAATTGATGGCACAAGATAGAAAACTGCTGCATTAAACCTTCCTCACATTAAACCCACTTAATGCTGACCTGCTTTGGAGTGCACAAAACACCACAAACTTCTAAATTCAGGTGTCTAGCGCACACCGAGCTGCAATAAACCACCCGAAAGCCAGCCGTGGCATAGAGTTATCCATCCTCCCCAGAGTCAAAAGGAGATTTGCTGCATTTTACGCAGCAAAACCTGTGTACAAATCTGCACTTTTCAAGGCTGCACTGTCAGTTCAGAAGAGTCCTTTCATGCCAGAGAGGAGAGGGGAGGGAAGAAAGCAACAATTCACCTCATCTCCCAATCCGCCTGATCACAGGCAAAGTCAATTTACACTGGCTGAGTCATTGTGTTTCCAAGAAGAGTGGCGGAGTGGCAGATTGTCACCAAACACAGACAATTTGCAGTGGAATTTACAGTTTGTCGTCCTTATACCTAGATATGGGACATGGATTTAGAAGCTGAGCAACATTACCTTAATACTTATTTTACTTGTGTGCATGTGATGAGAAATTATAAAAGAGATGTGAAGATCACGAGTGCTTTTCCTAAACTTACCTAAATTTCAACAGTCAGCAAAACCTTAAAGACCCAGAAAACCTATTTTCTCCACCAGTTTCTTACTCAGAGTGACTGGCTCCTACATGAACACAACATTTTCTGCTAAAGTTAAAACAGTTTTGGTTATTTCACTTGAGAGATTTCTGTATTTGTGTTTTTCTCTGTGTACTTCTTACTGGTTTGAAGTGGGCGGGGCTCAGCTGGAAAAAGGTGATGTCACATATGTCTGTGCACTAATCAGAATTCAGCAACATTTGAATCTAAATCATATGACAGCTGTGCGGTTGTTCGCTTCTGTTGCATGGCCACTGAAATCCTCAAATCTGATAAAAAAAAACTCCCACAGAGTCCTGCTGAAGCAGATTAGCTCAGTTTTGGGGTGTTAAAGTCTTAATTAGTATTAATTAGCGAGTACTTACCGCCTCCACTTCAGTCGGGTCGTACCACACGTTGATGTAAGGGTGCTGGAGAGCCTCGTCCACCGAGATCCGCTTTGACGCGTCTATTACCAGCATCTTGGATAGTAGGTCTCGGGCTTGGCTCGCTGAAAAGAAATTGTGTCAGAAAAAGAGAAAACGAACGGTTAACGTTGAGCTTCAAACCAATCATATTTCCATTCTGAAATTTGTTCCATGCGAGAGTGTCCTGCTAACGTGATGCATGTTCTGCTGAAACAGGATGTTGGAGCAGGACACAATGCAGGGAGGGACCATTTAAAAGTGTTAAAGTCCCCCTCCAACCTAAATCTGAGTTTAAGACGAGTACCTCCAAGCAGGATTTTGTGACATCACAGCTAGTTTGGAGGCCAATCACGGTCCAGTATGAAACTTAGTGGGAAACATCTTGGGACCAAAAGTTAAACTTATGAAATAAAAAATATTTGCATATTCATAGATTCTGTATTTCTAAATGAGGGAGAAGATGTAATTTTAAAGATTTTAACTAGTTAATTAAACTTTTTAGTGGGAAAAAAACATATCAGGCTCAAATATTTATTCCAAGCACAGTATTTTATGTCATAAAACATATCTGGAGGGGATCTTTATTGGACGAAGTATCAGCGAAGGAGGAAAAGAGTTTGATGGAATAAGGAAGGAGTGAACTGGTTTCATCGTACCAGCTGGTACAGGATGATGTCACTAAGAAGGATGCAGCTTTCCAGAAAGTAATGGGAGCTTATTTAAAAAGGTACCCTGTGGAATTTTCTTGTAAAAAAAATTATGTTTACATTCAGCGTTTCTCACCAAAACACATTGTGTGTATCCCAGATGTCTAACAAACGTCTTGCGTGCGGCAGATAAAAAAACATGTGCATCTGTATTTTGTTTTTGTTTTTTAGGACATCCACCTTGTTTATCATATGTTCTGTCTGACAGCCTTGCCAGCGTGGGCTATCGACGCTTTCACAGCCAAATGTGAACATCCAATGCATGTAGTTTAACAGGAGTACTTCAGGGAAATACACTGTTGTCACATATCCCTGCTTCTGTAAATTAATGAGGACAGAAAAAGATGAGCTCCTTTTTCTTTTCTTGCGACATCTTACAACTGCTTTGCGGCGCTTGCTGCGAGTGTTCCTGTCATCTTCTTTCCATTTACACATGAACACGCTTGAGGTAAATTCCTCTTCACAGTAAACAACTTGGTCCTGAACTGTCAGCTTCTGTAATAAGTGCTTAATCTAAGGCAGCCACTGAACAGTGATTTGTCACTTGGGCTTTGCTGTCAGCAGATGTTTGTAAGGGTGCAACACAAACTGATGCCGCTATTTGGAGGAAAAGTTCCTCTTTCTGTTTTGCAAGCGCTTTGATACACACTCACTGAGCCACCGTGGACCCATTACATTAATCCTTCAATTACAAAAATAGCCATTTTAAAAAGTCACCCATGATAAATTCTACATTAGCAAAAAAAAAGCCAGCTTTGAAAAAGTCTTTTGTTCAAATTTCAAGCAGTAAAATGAAGCACATTGTGGCATAAAACTCATGACTCTAGAAACACTGATTGCCTCATTATTCCTTGCACCTTCTGGCATGTGATAAAACAGCTATTTAAATTTTATAAATGGCTCCCCTTCAGCCTGGACGATTGCTGAACCTGTAACAGAGGAACTGACTCTTAGCAGGCCCTGCATTTACAACTTCAAACTCATTTTCTTGTGCTTCAGTAAGCCTTTACAAGACGATTAACACATCATGGGCATCAAGAGAGACGACAGCATCTTTACCTTTCAGTTTGTTGTGTTCAGAGTCTGCAGGAAACAGGACATCAGGGAAGAGCTTCTCGAAGCTGTAGCCAGCATACCGTGGCCGGTTCTCCACGTAGGTCCTCACTGACTGGTTGAGCTTCATCAGGAACTCCTGAGACGGTGTCCCCAGCTGCTCGATCACCTTATTCCACTGGTCGATATCTTGAGGTTACAGTGTTAAGAAAAGCACTCGACTGGGTTTTGGACAAAAGGAGCGGCCAGTCCAGGATTGGGGTGGGCCGTTTTAAGTAATATTTTGAACTGATGAATAATAAAAGAGAGCCATCTGGAGCTTCTATGTCTTTCTGGCTTGGATGTGTTCCTAAAATACTTGTTTAACTGCAACTGTGCTAAAAAAGAATGAAGTTACTGGACAAGGGATGTTGGATGAACTGTGGGACATTTCTTAACACACAAAAAATATCTAATATTCAGAAAGTTTGGTGAAAGGCTGTCTGGAGAGCGATGTGTTCTCCGGCACTGGCAGTTCTACTCGTGAGGAAAAGGTCATAACAGATTTAAATCCCATTCAAACCTGTGGAAACCTGTCAGGATGGACTGAGTGGGGATACATACATACATACATACATACATACATACATACACCATAAACTAAGTTGCAAAAATGATTTCAAACATCTGGAAGTTCAGATGCTGGAAATATGTACTCGACTCTTTTTTTCTTGAGGACAAAAACACATACATACAGATGAACATGTTCAGATCTACCCGGAGGACACATAGAGAAATGCCTGGGTTCACATCTTTGTTCATCCTCAACACTGAGTGAACAAGGAGGAGAAGCCTAGCCTGATTTACTGTCCATAACCGATTTTTCTAAGCCATTAAAACAGGTCTGGTGTTGTGCTTGTTGACGTGCGTCTCCCTGGTTTGAAAACCAATAGAGCCTTTCAGTTGGCTCTCATCAGAGAGTGACAAACAACCTTCGGGGAGAAAGGCAAGTATATCTTTCATACCAAAACTGGGAAAAGATAAGTTGGACTGTACAAATTATAGACCAATAAGTGTATTCAATCTAGACTACAAACCATTTACTTCCATCCTGGCTAATAAAAGAATAGAAAAGGTTCCGCCTAAAATGATCAACTTAGACCAAACAGGATTCATTCAAACTCGACAAACTCATGACAATATTAGAGGAACACTACAGATAGTCAGACATGTAACTCAGAACAAAATTCAGGCTCTAGCAATGAGTGTAGATGCCGAAAAAGCTACCTCAGTTTCTGTTTCGATTTAAATTTACATTGGTGGGACTGTAACGAAACATGCTACTGATTGGTTAAGAGTAAAATAACCCCTCCACCCTAAAAGAAAACGGCCAACATGGACACAATGTCAGACCGAATGCTGAAGTGAAGCAAAATGGCCATTCACTCTGATTATCAAGTAAAGGCCTCCAAAGCCAAGTTAACCATTTATACTAAACGTTTTAATATTGAACAAAACATGATAATTATTATAACCAACAAAGTCAATATTAACTGACCGAAAAATGTCATTATAAAGATGGTAGTCAAGTAAAGAATTAGATTATGCGTATGTCCATTAGCCAAATCAGTGGGTCAATATAAGCCTTTTTAGAGCGCTAAAGTCCTGCCACCATTTCAAGCTAGCTTCTGTTTCATTAGCTTCGGTCAGAAATCCACTGAGAGTTAATGAAATTAAGCTTTCTAAAAAGCTGAAACATGACAGTGTTATGTTCTGTCATATAAGTTACTACTATAACAGAGAAGAAGACTGCTGCTCCAAGAATAAAACACTTTTTCTTCTTCTTCTGTGTCAGTGTTGCCTGACTTTATAGGACACTTAACACTGCACACAAAGTGTAATGCCCAACATAAAGCGTTCATTATCAAGCTAATGCTATATCAACCTTAGCTAACCAAAGTCAACCATTAGCATATTACAGTATTAAGCAACTCTTAGTTGCGTTAGCTGCAACTTTAGCTGCTTATTGCAAAATAATACATCAGTAATAGGGCACAAAAAATGTTCCCAAATGTTAATATACACCGCAAGGCGCACCTGACCATGCTAATTTACCAATTCATGCAAACCAACTATAACTGCTGAATAAAGCACCTACAAAATGTTAAAGTTTATGTTCATTCGTGTACAAAGAACAGGGTAAAAATGTGAAATAGACTGTTTTCATGACAAACATTTTTACATGTCATAGCAGGAAAACCCCAGGTGTAATTAATTAACCCTGGCATTGTGCTTATTAGCTCATTAGCATTTCTTCCTGGGTGACTTAAATGGAATGGAGCCATCATCAGTGTTGTGAATTACACCTGTGTTTTAGCTGGTATGAGGAGTCAAACTGTCTGGCATAAAAAAAATGTTTATTCCTCTTCAACTCAGTCACTGAAAGAAATGAAGGTCAACACTGCATACGATGACGTTATCGCTCATCGAACAGGCCCAGTAGCTTGGCAGGTTTTCCCATTGTGTGCAAAGATAATAGATGGAGGTTCAACTTAAGGATACGATCAGTGCCTGGAAACAACACACTACCCCGGACCATTTCAGCCATGATGCAGCCAACAGACCAGACATCAACTGAAAAATGAGATGACAACCACCAAATTAGCATGCAGGACTGAAAAAGAAACAGAAAAACAACCGTAACAACAAAAGAACAAAAGGGAAAATTTAAAAACAAAACAAAAACAAACAGGATGTGGTGCCAGGTGATGTGTGTGATACATGACAGAAATGAATTGCATGCAGTTGAGTGCACTTTCAAACCTGGGTCAGCGTCCCACGGGGATAAGGGAAATGATTATTACTCTTTTTGGCTAGCATAAACTGTATATACTGCAAGTTTCTGTAAGAACAGCAGTATTACTAATCAAAGAATATATGTTGCAGATCATTTCCTGCTTCAGGTACACTGAATATTGAATCACAAGCTTTGAAAAGTGAGACACTGACTTTCAAGGTCTTCTGAAAATGTTTTTTTTTGCAGAAACGCATCTTAACACCCTCCGTATCCTCACTGCAATTCATGTTGTACGTGTTAAACTGGAATATTCTGAACTGTAAGGCCAGAAATTATCCTTTTTTTTTGCTTTTTTGTCACACCCACATTTGCGACACTGCAGATTCAGAGCCTCACAAATATAACCTGTAACCGAGCACCAATTTATTCAGTATTATATTGTGGAGCAAAACCTAAAAATTCATCTTTTTGTGTGACTGCTACAAAGACATATGGAAAGCAGGTTGAGGATAGACAAGGGTATTTTTTTGCAGTTTAGTTCTCTGCTATGGAAGAGCAAACTATTAAATTCTATTTCGGGTCTTTAATGTGACTGTCGTGCTTGAAGCAACAGTGCTGCTGCTTAGGTGAGTGAAGAGGCAGCCGTGTGAGTTTGTGTATCTGTACGAAGAGCAGGTGGGTGGTTGCAAGTCGGGGTGTCAGGCAAATCTGAGAAATAGAATTTCTATAGTTGCTCACAGGATATGAGGTTGAAGAGACGAAAGACGTTGGTGTGCTATGTTTTGTTTCACGAGAAAATGCCAGACACTGCTGCAAGCAGCTCAAGGATACAATCCCTTCCTGGAAAAAGGATTTTGTGGCGAACCATTTCTGCCATAATGCAGCCCACAGCCCAAATATCCACTACATATGCGCAGCATAAAAAGGAGGAAGAAGAGAATAAGCAAAAAAATAAAATAAAAAATGCAACAAGTCAGCAGGAAAAATTAGGGTCAATGTTTTGGTCAAGTGGATTAAGGATGAGAGAGTATTAGTATTAACAAGATTCTCCTCAGTTTTGCTATAACGGGAGCATTGTTGTTATGTAACCACCTCATGATGCCTGTACAAAAGGGAACATTTAAAAATCCAAAAATGGAGATTTGCTTAACTGGCTGTTATGCATCTGATTTCATACCTAAAACGTTAAGTATCTGCTAGGCGAACAGAGCCGCAGTCACATCTCTATCAAAGGAATGTTTTAACATTTTGGGAAATACGCTTGTTAGCGTAATGGCTGAGAATTAGATGGATTGATACCACTCCCATGAAGCTAGAACTGGGAGACAGTTAGCTTAGCTTAGCATAAAGCCTGGAAACAGGGGGAAACAGCTAGCCTGACTCTGTCCAAAGGTAGAAAAATCTGCCTACCAGCACCACCAAGGCTCACGTTTGGGTTTTACTTTTTAAATAAACAAACAAGATATAGTGTGTTAATTAGTGAGGTTTAGCGGTGCTGGTAGGTGGATTTTGTTACCTTTGGACAGACCTGGGCTAGCTGTTTCCATCTGCTACCAGCCTTTATGCTAAGCTAACCGTATCCTGGCTCTAGCTTCATTTTTGACGCACAGATATGAGTGGTATCAATCTATCAATCAAACACATGGCAAATAAGCATATTTCCCAAAATGCTGAACTATTCCTTTAAGACCATCTTGTAGAAACTGTGATACGTTCCAAGCAGGAGCACCAAGTGAAACCGCTGAAGCATGCACACGTGCCTGTATTCATACTGGCATTTTTAGCCAGGCTGTAAGGAGCTCAGGACAGGCAACCTCTTAATAAAACATCAAACGCATGCTAAAGCACTGCTGGGAATTAGAGTCCCCAGACAGGAAGTTTCCCACAAAGCACCGATGCCCAACATGCCAACTTCCCCCCTGAGTGTGACCTTTACAGGAACAAGGAGAGTGTGTGTGGGAGAGTGTGTGTGTGTGTGTGTGTGTGTGTGTGTGTGTGTGTGTGTGTGTGTGTGTGTGTGTGGGAGGTGCTGTCAAAAAAAACATCCCAGGGGGGAGGGCCATGCAGCAGGCCAGGCAGCAGCTTGGGAGCTCCTCAATGGCCAGTCGCTGTCAAGAAGCTGCTTTCCTCCACTCACCATTGGCCTGGTAGCCCATGCCCAGGATGACTTCAGGGGCGCGGTAGTAGCGTGTGACCACGTAGGGCGTCATGAGGAGGCCAGTGGCAGCTGTCCTGGCCAGGCCGAAGTCCAGGATCTTCAGTGTGCAGTCAGACTTCACCACGATGTTGCTGGGCTTCAGGTCCTGTACAGAAACCACAAGACTGAGAGAGTTACAAGCCTGATTTAGACCGATTTAGATTTTTGGTGCAACTGTGGTGTTCTGCTCTGAAAGGTGAAAGGATGAGAGTTTGACATTGAGAAAAATGGTAGAAAAAAATGGTTGAGAAAAATAAGTTAGAAATATCAAATACAACATACAAAAACATTTTTTTTGGGTGGGAACAAATGTCAAAAAAAGAATCTATATATGGGAAACACTGTAGGTGGTGTAGTGGAGCTTGGATACTGCTTGTTTTTAGAAGAAACCATCATTCATTCTTGTGCAGTATAAAAAACAAATGCAAACAGAGACGATGTATCACAGTAAACACAAAGTGTTTGTTTTGTTTGGTCCGACTTTTTATTTTATTCTTATGTAACTGCTCACCGAGTTCAGTGTTTTCATATCAGTGCTGCATTATGTTCTGCACTGCTTCACGTCAATCACCTGACACCTACAGGAAGAAACTCAAGCCTCCACCAAGAAACATGTATTGAGCCGTAACTCCAATTGTCACTGGTAGTCTCCTTTCAAGTGTCTTAACTCCCCTGCCAGCAGACAAAAACAAAGAAGCTTTTGAAATGGTTTCACTTGCAGGCAAAGTTTTTCCCCTCTTCTGAAGCTAATCCTTTTGACAAACTAAACAGACATCATCATCTCTCTAGCTCTTCAAATTTCCATCCAGTGACGTGTCATGTCAAACAAGACTCAGTGCCTGCGGCTATAATCTACTGGTGGCCACCTGCCAATTCATTTATTATTATTAAAACTCATTTGCCAGCCGTGACAGTTTCAGATTGACTAGTTGGTGGTATTCAGCATAATTTACATAGCACCAAATTGGATAATTTGTCATTTCATAGCAATCACTTTTGCCTATGTCATGATCACTTCCTGGTTTGGAAAACTATGCACAGACTACTACAGCGACTGCCATCAAAGTGCCCAAAAATGGCAGCTGCGGTCAGCGCACAAACAAACAACACTAGTTTCAGGAGATCTTAAATGCATAACAGCTACAAATCCTCATGATCATAATCATTATCATCACTTCTTGGCAATGAGACCATCAAACTGTAGGGCTGAAGCACAGTCGATTGTGCTTGACTGCCTTGATAGGTAGGAAAATGCATTCTGGAGGGAGTGCTTAGCAACTCGGAGCATCTTTAAAAGGGACTTGAGAGCTCTCATCGCAGACACAAAGCCCACAAGAACAAGAGAGCTGAATCTTTGGCGATCCATGACTCATATTGCATCTGTTCACCTTATGAAAAGCTTTGCGTGCCGAGCCGTGCTGATGCGAGCGGGGCTGGGTAGCTCCGCCTGTGGCTCAATTAGTTCTGGCTGGCAGAGCAAGAGGAGCTCTGCTAATCCTTTGTATATCGCTGCTGGTGCTTCAGGGTGTGTGTGTGTGTGTGTGTGTGTCTGTGTGTGTGTGTGTACGTCATCCTGTGTCTGTTGTTTCAAAGTGAACAAGCACCTGAGCGTATATGTGTGTGTGTTTAACTGCAACCTGTACATCATCTCCGCTGCATAACAGCCTGTTTATGTTTGGCTGTGCTATCAGGTGATTTCATACATTACTAAAGTGTCAATAAATGGAAATGAAATGAGATTCTGCCAACACTTGGACCTCCTATCTGGAGCCGATGCACGCAAACTGTTTTGTGCGTATGCATGTATATTAGCGTGCCTCACCCTGTGTATGATGCCGGCAGCGTGCAGGTGTTTGATTCCACACAGCATCTGGTAGAGCAGGTAGGACAGCCTCTCGTGGTCCAGCTCCATCTGTATCACCTGGCAGAGGTTGGCATCCATCAGCTCCATCACTAGATACCTGCAGGGAAACCACAGAGGATCAAATAATCACGCCGGCAGGCCGAAATACACGCACAGAGAATCCTACACAATCAGAGCTTTCATATGTTGGTTTCTTACATTAACGAGTACTTGTTTCACATGGGAAGTAGCATATTCATATGTAATACGATCAAAGAGGTTGGTGAGTTATCTGAGAAATTAGAAGACTTATTAGTCTCCAGACAGACCTGAACTTAAATGCCACCTAACTGTGGATAGGCCTAAGTTTGTCGGCCATTCACTATGTACTTAAGCCGTAACTAAAATATATGAACTATAAAATAAACGTAAAACTACATTTTGATGTCTTATTTCCTCGCCCACGCAGCACTTGTTTTCCATGGCATTTAGGAAGTGACAGTAAGGGTTCTCCTTCTCAAATTGGTGATGTTATGTTATCTGGCAGCTGTTACATCATCAGTCCCTAAAATCCTCCTACATGGAGGAAAGGACCTTCTGACAAGATTTTTATACAAAAAGCAACACCTTGGTGACAGAGCGCGCAGCTTTACGGCGTAAAAAGTAGGACTTCCGCTTCGATGATATTTGTGTTTACTCCACGTTTGAAAGCAACGTGTAGTAAACTGAAAATGGGTATAATACACTGTCAAAGAATGTTTTTGTGCAAGGTTGAGTGTGCGTACACATACACACATTATGTATATGCTGAAATCCATATTTTTAGAAACTCATAACGCACTGCGCTCTGCAATACAAGTCTGCACTCAGGTATACAAACACACGGGCAAATGGAGTGTTCATCCTTCATCCTCTTACTGTGTGTTTGCCCCGCAACCCTCTGGCTATGATTTGTCCGGTTTCCTTTTTAGCTCCAATCAGGCAGACACAGCTCTGCAGACACACACACGCACACACACACACACACATACATACATATACACAGAGCTTCTAGGGGATGGCATTAATCATGTTTGTTCCCGTCATACTCTGCAAAACCATCACTTCCCCCTACATCTCAGTTTAGTATTCCACAGCCATTTTCCACTCACATGGACGTCTTGTCGACTTGCAAACACATCCAGGACGCTGCCTAATATACCCCGATGCTGAGCTTATTAAAGGAAGTGTCCACCCAAATGTAGAATTTATAAAAGTTGGAGTTTGCAAAGGAATAAAATTAAGGACAGCTTGCAGTTATTTGGTGGTTTGTATGTGGAAGATTTGTGTGTCATGATACCAGATTTCTGTTTTACCTGAGCCCACATTTCCACCTGATAATCCACTGATTAAATCTAGCTTGTAGAAAGTGTCTTAAACATTAAACATGTCCACTAACTGTGATTACAGGTGTTATAATTATATGTATGCCTTGAAATACATCTGCCTGTGCTATGTACTTTGAGTAAGGCAACTAACCAGAGATGATCCAGGTAAGCTGCACAAGCCCCTAAAAGCCAGAAAAGATCACCTGCATGCTACATCCTGTATTGATTATACAAACACGCAGCGAGCAGGTGTTATTTGGCTCAGTAATACTCACACATCTTGGAATTCTTCCAGTGTCTTCTGCGGTGTGAATACATTTAATAGGCCGATTATCTGCCGAAGATAAAAAGCACAGTTATTACTCCGCAAGTCCGGAGGGGAGATGAAGCCGCCACCTCTGCATCCCTGAACCGGTAGGGTTCACCTGAAAGGCTCTGACTGCAGCAGCCGCAGCATCAATCGTGAATAACAACAGGACATTCCCTCATTTAAAACTCTCCATAAAAATCATGTTGCAGCAGCAGCAGGGAGGAGCTTTGCTTTCAAGATCACCTGTCAATCAAACAAGGTGGGCAGCTTTTTGGACCATTACAAGCCTGCAGAAAAGAGTCCTAAAATGGTGATGTATTTCTATGAAAATGTTATTAGTTTACATTATTTTGACCACCAATATTTAATCACTTGCAATGCAGCCTGATGCAGCACATTTACAATGGACGGACAAGGACAAGAATGATGTTCAAATTGATTTAGAGACTAAACATTTTCCAGAGCTTTCCTCAGGGCAAGCTTTCCTCCATCCAAGTGTCTTCTGTTACTTCTATTGAGAATTCACTGCTCCCACATGCTCGTTCATCACATTACTTCGTGACTGATTTCAACTCTGAAACATCCTTGTGCATTTAAACCCAGATGCAAGCATGTATCCATAGGAAACACACCTATACATAAGACAGTGAAGGCGTCACAGCTCAAAATATAAAATCCCTAATGGTAAAATTGATCTACAGAGGGGGGAAAAACACGCTAAAAATGTCAGAAAACTCGAGCTCTTACGTTCTTGTGGTTGACACATTTCATGAGCACCAGTTCTCTGTAGGCCCGCTTTGCGTGAGTTTGATTCTGAAAAGGCCGGCTCAGCTTCTTGATGGCGACGTTCCTCTCCAAGTTGTGGTCATACGCTGAACTGGGGGGAGACGAATGAAAGCAAAAACTTCAAGTCAACAATCATATGTGTCAAATAGCTTCAGAGTATGGATGCTTTAACCCTTTGCAGTTTTTTGAAGATGGAATGAGAGGTGAAAAACACGACTGTTTTTGTTTTGTTTTTTAATTCTTCCAGGAGTTGTCAGACATTTTCAGTTCCTACACACTGGGGCTTTAAAATGTTGAAATGTATTGGAGGATTTCTACTTAAAGTCCAACTGCAATCATAATTAGCAATCCCTCTTTGCAGAGAAAAATGTGTTGATATTTCTATTATTGAAAGGAAGAAAAAAAAAGGTATTTAGGGTTTTATAAAAAATGTTGTTTTTCTCCCAAAGCCTCTCAGGAGTGTACCTGTGAATGTGTTGAGCCAGCAGGGACAAAGTAAACAAACCTACGCTGCTTACAAGCTAAGAGCAAGGCAGTGTCTTTTAGCAGTGGTATTGGAGAATAAGGACAACACCATTTAGCAACTAATAAATCTCGACATTTTCAGGTAAGTTATTAAGTGCTACAGTTAGCTAGCCGATTAGCTATCTAGCATCTAGGCGTCTGTCAGTCAGGGTCACCTTCAGCCAATGGTACTGAAGAACGGTGAGGGTTACCATTTTATAAGAACCCATTTAAAATCAGCATTTAGCTGGGTTTTTTTTTTGGCCACTTGAGGGCAAAACTCCAAAACAAGCTGAACATCACACACACATTTGACATATTATGGCCTTATTAAGTTGTTATGGCTAGCATGTTTGGACTTGGACATGTTCTAATGGAAATATCTTGCTCTTTAGCTGATAAATGCTCCATTATGTTCACCAGCTACTCGCTAACTTTGTTTGTCAGCTATACTTTATGGTTGTATTTGAAGGGTGTTTTTAATCTTTTGTCCACCTCATATACCTATATGGAGAAAATGCATCATTACAGCGTTGTTGTATTGGTTTATATTTACTGTACAGGGGTTTCTATTTTTCTGGCCACTCAGCTTGTCTTCCTGTTTAAACTACTGTTACAATAGACAGCTGTACAGTCAGCTCTCTTATGTGATGGAGCTATGACTAATTAATTAATTAAATTTGTTTTTTTTTACAAAAGTCTTCAGGATCCTGCACAGGTAAAGCCATTGTAAGAGAAGCATGGCAGATGTTGATATTTGATAACCAGCAGTTCCTTAACTGATGCTCATGTGCATCAATGTCTTGGTGCTCCTACCTGCCTGGTATGAGGACCAGAGAAGATTAATGACAGCAATCATAATTAGCTTATGTTACAAGAGCTGGAACTGGATGACTTTGGACTTCACCTTTTGGCCGTTGATTAAAAATGTGATGGTCCAATCAATCAACCACTGGAATGATGGATATGTAAACAATGCCATCGTGGCACAGCTGTTGATAGAATATGATTATATACAGAAACGAATCCTGACATGGACCTGAGTGATCCTGGGTTTCAGATTCGAATGTATTTCGGCACTCTCCCATCCCCCAATCCTCTCACATCTACAGAAATCCACAGGGAACACAATACCATACTGCAGTGTCAACAAACACTACAGCACGCATCCATTTCTGTGTTGTATGCAACTTGTGCCGATATTATAACATCTGATCTCGTCAACTTTGAGAGCCCACAGCTGCCAAAGACTGAGCGCTGCATCAGTAGCTTCCATCAAATGTTTTCTCAAGACAAGACATAAAGGCTGTAGAATGAGCTGTTTAATCATCTCCGATTCATTTCTAATCATGTTTTTAGCTTTCATGATGAAGTGACACGGAAAAAATGTTACTGGAGTCAAAAATAAATTAACAAAAGAAAGAAAAAACTAACAAAATAGTTTGACAAAATAATCTTACCTCAAGGTCCACTTACTAGCTTTTTTTCTGGGCTTTCAACCACATCTCATAGAGTTTGCCTGGTTGTCATCACCTGACCTACAGTAAGTAAGCGACCACCTAACCCCATGACAACTAAGCAAACACCATGCACTGATGAAGACCATGCAATGCAGTCGAAAAGGCTGATTAAGTGGATAAGTGGACCTTGAGTTGAGTTGATATTGCTGCTATTTCCAAGATCAACACATTTCAACAACAAGACATTTTTGAAATATAAGGATGTTTTTTTTTCCCCCTTTGACTCACCAGACTATTCCCTGTGCTCCGGATCCGATGGGTCTGAGGTTCTGGTAGCGCTTTAAAACCATAAAAGTTGAATCGCCCACATCTATACTGTAGTACTCCTTTTCACGCTTGTTCCGGTTCATGGTGAAGCCTTGGACAAACGCCGTGACTGGGCATCCACGTGGAGATCTCAAGACCTGCAGTGCGTTAAGAGAAAGACAGGTTGTCATTTTCAACCTTTGATATCACACCTTCTCTTCCAGCATCCAAAACATTCCTGCTGAACTCAAATACAGGCATCTCCAAAACACTGATCAGGTGTCTTTCCAATCGGTAAAAAAGTGATGCGATTTTAGTCAACAGAATTAGGTGAACTATTATCTTGTCAATGTAGGATTAATCTTTCATTGTTTTCCTATCAAGCATTATATAAGGGTAACTTTTTTTCCAAATAAATCATAATCATTATTGAATTTTGGAACAAAGCTATGGCAGTGTCAAACTTCACTCTGTGACGTCTCTATATTTGTGGCAAACTAACATTTAACATGGCGGGTAATCAGAAGCTGCCTGCCTGGCACCAGCATCAAAGCCAATGAATCTTCGAGGAACTGCTGAGGAACTGCTCATACTGTAGATCTGTCCATCAGAAAGCCCCCACACTGCAGGCTGCCTGGCTCGGAAACAGCTTATTACCTCACCACTTCACTCAGCTGATTCAATTAAACTCTACTAGGGTTGGTATTATTTAGGGATCTCGTTGTGTAATGTCAATGTGTGCAATGTTATCTTACTGGCCCTTCTTTAACCTAATAAAAACTTCGGTTCAACAGTGAAGGAAATTCTTTAATATCAGAAACTCAGACTTCCAATCCTCAAGTGAGGTTCATCAATTATAATGACTACTATATAAAACCTAAAGGTCTCGGCGATGGAATGACGATCCATCGCCCAGACCGAGAGAGACCGAGAGGAAGCAGGAAGCTGGGTTTCATGCTGGCTCTTTAGACGACGAATCATTAGTGGAATTTGGAGCATTGTGCTGAGGAGGTCGGCTTTGTGATGATAGCTGTACGTTCCGCGGACCGTGACCCGACCTCTGGATTTCTCCGACTCCTGCTAACCCACCCCCCCTTCCTTTCAGTATCCGTTTCTCTTCTCCACTCCGCTACACTCATCTTCCTATTCTTGGGTACGCAGTTCATCAAACCTTTGCTCTTTTCTTCTATTTTGCTTTCTCTTTTAAATTTGCAGGGCTGCAAGCTCAGTCACCACCTGAGTTAAATCCAACTCAGTTCGGAGACCAGGTTCAGTCCGGAGAGCAGACACCAAGTCAAGACCATGGACTCAAATCCTATTCAAAGATCAATTTACACATCAGTTGCTTGCTCTGTAATGAGGCACGCTTATTGGTGAGAAGACGTATCATTGAAGTTTTTTTTAGATACACAGGAAATCAAACTGAATTCCAAAAGTGGCTGAAATCAAGTCAAGAGCAACACGCCAGAAAAAAAGATCTTTACATTGAACTCAAATGCTGCTCGTCTTCCCCTGTGCCTCCTCTCCTACACTTGTGTTTTATCCTTTCTGCTTCTTCTTCTCTTTGACTCTGATCACAACACCATCTTCTCTCTCCCGCCGAAGCACCTTGACAGCAGTCTGCAGCTGAGCCACGCGCTGCCGACGTTCAGGGATGAATATAAGAGCCTGAACTCAGTTATTTTATCTCAGACGTTTACAAAAAGACACTTGAGAAAACACTCACACACTTGCAGGTACAGAAACACAAATAAACATATATATGAGACACTTCCATAGATTCAAAAGCTTACTAACTTACTTCAGATTTGTCTTGTGATGATGACAGCCATTGGCACTATGTGATTATGTTAGTCCATTTCCTTGTCAATATGTGCTTCTGCTCACCTTAACCTGCGCCCAACCTTCTCCCTAAAGCCAAGCAGTCGTCTTCTGAGATAAGACCTCACCCCAACCAGTTATCTCTGCTACACCTAAACATAAATGGTAAATGGACTGCACTTACATAGCATTTTTCTACCTAAGTGCTTTGGGGTTCAGTGTCAACACCTGGGCTGCTCTACACCCTGAGCCACAGCCACCCCATAACCCTATCTAACCCCAGCCCTAACCGCAGAGGGCGGCTCTAACAGGAGGGAAACCCTATTCGAAGGCGGAAAAGACACAAAGTCAGTGTCTTGTGCCAGTTGGGCGTGGTTTTCACTCCAATTGAATGTGGCACACAAAACGGCACACGCCGCTTATGCCAACTTGAATTGACAGCTCTGTGCGGCATGTAAACAAAACACCACATGTGCCAAGGGCAGCATTGTTAATAACACAGACTAATGAAAACATATTTAATAGCTTGTCATGGCTGATTCCAAATAGAAGAGGTTCTGCAGTGTCTTTGCCAAGACAAGCTGTAAAAAGATGCAATTAAAGTTTTAAAGTATCTTCACCGCCTGCTGCTGTTTGATCAACATCTGAGTGAGATTCACAGTCCTACCTATCACCTCATATGTCGCCTGCACTCCATTCCCCCGGGTTTCACCGGCCTTACCGCTGCGTGAAACATGGCACGCCAGCACGATCAAATGGAGCCAAGCCGTGTCATTGCAGTAAACTGATTGGTTTAACGTGTGTGGTCTTGCAGGCGACTAGAGAGATACTGCAAAAAATAATGTAAGTCTCATGATGTATATCCTGAGTAATGAATGACAGCCACAGTGTGTTTCTTGACACTACCACCAGTCAGGAATTTTCTTTAATGGGCTAAGTGCAAGAATGGATCTCTTTAGGCATAATTTAGACCAAACGTGCGATTACTTTCCAACTGTAGCGAATATGCAAGAATGTATTTGCACCATTATGATTGCGATAATGATATAACCTTGATATATAATGTTCTCACGTCCCTATATTTCCATATTATTCAGTCTGATGTTGCACATCATCAAATTTATGTTGCCACATTCAATTGAATTAACTCTTGCTCATTGATAGGCGCCCGCACCTCACAGAACATGACTTTAACTCCTTTTTCATAATCTTAAGATACAATCAAAACAGCAGCAAAAACATCAACTTCATTTGCCAGCACTCTTAACAGCTTCCAGCTTTTCATAAAATGTCATTGGGTAAATCAAATATAGGCGACACTGGAGAGAGAGTGTGTGCTCATATTTAAACACTGCAGAATATGTCTAAGCTGATGTTAATCTTCAGCGTGCGGCCGGTGTGACATGATCTTCTCTCCCATTTGAAGACAGAACAGCACATATCAGGGTTACTGTGAGACTGGAGCATCTGCGGCTGTATGTGAAAATGAGGCTGAGCGATATGACAGTGTGTGTCAGGCTGTCGATCCCGTTCAACTCTCAGGAGGCAGAGATTGTGTGATGTTATACAATTTTATACAGCCAGGTTGCACACAAATAAATAAATGAATTTATCAGTGAAAGCTGTTGGCTTAGTAATCAAGTGGGTTCTGCATGTTTATATAACAAAACAAAAGACAGGACTACAGTTACATTTACCTATCTGACCACATGACACCTTCAGGGGTCAAAGGTCCTTCATATCTATTGATAATCCTTCAGTAATGCTATACATGCACATAATGACGCATCAAGGTTGCAGCTTTGTAACCACAGCTGGCATAGCTGTTGCCATCCACTGAAAATCACTGGCTGTGAGGAAATTATGCAGACAGAAAAGAACAGATAAGATTTGGGAGGGTTCGATTTCATCTTTGAACTGCTCACATTCAGGCAAAGTAATAACTGCTGATAAGAGCTCATGCAGGCACATCCTGTGCCAAACACTGGTACCAATAAAAGGCACTGAACCACATTCCTCTTCTGATTGTCTGGAGGGACGATTTGGGGGTATTTGAGCTCAAACTTCCTATAGAGTAATCTGAGTCCAACCTTAGCTAATGTGCTAATCATAAAAGGAAATGTCACCATCTGATTATGTCTATTCACTTCTGTTATTAAAACAAAGTTGTACATTGAGACATGCAATCTGTTTATCCACTGCTGCCAGGAGCAGAGGGCCTCAAATATACAAATCATGTGGTTATCTGCTATAATATTCAATACACTTGATCCACTCAATTAGGGCTGGATGATATAAACAATATAAACACTGATCACAATAAGAAAATTTGAAATTTAGATACACATACCAACAACCAGTCCCATCACTGAAATAAAGCTATATGAGGTAACAACACATCGGTGGCAGTTTGACTACTTAAAGCCCCATTTGGCCATGCAGTGGATGAGACTGTCCCAAACAGGGTTGTGGGCTTCTTAAAGTCCGACACCAAACAGATAAGCTATCTAACTTTTATACTCTTCACTGGGCCTAAACTCTGTGCCAACAGAGACGACAAATACCACAAACTAAGTTCATCACCTTTACCATCACCATCAAATAAAGCATGCAAGAGTGCAAGTGCACAGTCTCCAACACCAGCAAATATACCCATCCTCTGGAGCATGAAGGCAAGGCTCTCATTACAAACAGTAACATTACTGTGTGCTTTCCGCCCCGCTGATAAACACCTCACACATGCTGTTGCCCCGCAAAAGACATGACTGCCTCTGGCTGCTAATGTTTCACACGGTGGTATCTTTACAGATTTATACTGACATGATTGTAGATTCTTGTTTATTTTTGTACAATTTAATCATTAAAATAGATTTTCTGTTTGCAGCTCGGAGAATTCTCTGTAATTTCTCTGGTTCAGGGAATTTTTAGGCTGAAGGGCATCTTTAAGCTCAACAGGAATGGTGACTGCATTTCTACTGTGACATACATATATCAATATGTGGACTGCTATGCTACGTGAGGTGTGAGCACAAAACATATTTGCACAAGGATAGAAAATCACATCTTGCAGAACAGAATTTGAACATGATCCAAAGATGTGGAAAGACGTGAGATGGTGGCGATTCTTTCTCGGGGAAACTATCTTTGCCCTCGCCCATGACTGTTTGAATTGTGGCATGCTGTTGTTTTATTTGTGTCAGGGCTGGTCCTGGCCGCCAGGTTAGAGCAGGACAACCAGCACATCCTAGGCAAATTATGGTATACACCTGTGGGTACTATACGCTGACCTGTTAACAGAGTTTGGGTACAAAGACTGTGGTTCGACCATTGAGAAAAATGAAAATCAGCTAATATTCACAAAGTCAATAGGCCCAAAATCTGTCAGTATCAACCAATAGGTCCTCCAGATATGAATGTGAGCTCAGCATGTGTTAGCCAGGACTCATAATCCCATCTCTGCAGGCTACCTTGCACTTACGCAGGAATCAGATTTCTTGGTGCTTTTGGCTGACCATTGCTGTTCTCCTGGCAGCTTGTTTAGAAAACCTCGCTAGCGGTGTGCAGTGCATTCTGGGAGCTACATCACCCAAACATGACTACAGGAACATACCAAGATGCATTCACTAGACACACAGAAGCTGCAACCTGTGACAATCTCGGCCTATCCTACCTTTGATCATACTGTTCTAATAAACCAAACCAAGTTATTAACATCACTGATAATCTGATGGATTACAAAACTACACATTTGATCCCCTGGCCTGATAAGATATCTTAGTTTATCATAAAGATAGAGATATGATGATAGGCTACATGCTCACCATTTGATTGCTGTAACAAAGATAAACTGAACTGCAACATTATGCAATTGCCAGGGAAGAATATTTGCATTCACCTTTCAATTTGCAGGTTGAGTGAGGCCATTAACACATCACGTGAATCACATAAAAACCATAGAAACACACAGACTTATAGCCAAATATTGATATCCCATCTGCTCAGTGTTGTTATTGAATTCACAGTGATGCTGCCACAGTATAATAACCAGTGTAAACCCACCTATGCTCATTTTACAGCGCAGGAATTGAGTTTGGCCACCTCTCAAGCTAATAGATATATGCATGAGATCGTTTCACAGCGATAAATATCGGCAAACTGGTGTTAGCTTAAAAACAGGGTGTATTCAAAGGCGTCAATAAGTGATTTCTGTTCACATGGAAGATGTTATCGTCTTTAGGGGACCACAGACTGGAGGTCACAGCGTTTTAGTTGAAGCTTTCACTAGTTTTATGACTGGCAACACCACCCGGCTCACAGTTTACAGTGTGAGCAGTGCTAATGTGTGTGCAGCACTGACATGGATAGGTTACAGCAGTGTGCTTCCCCAGTGTAGCCACTCAGTCTGGTTGCCTTTTACCAGTTAGGCCAGACCTGCTGTGGTGGTCACCATGTATATTGTAGTAACACCTATTTACAGTAACGTGTGTGGCCCAAATGTGTCGGTTCCCATCCCCTAACGGTTAACAATAACACGTCAAACATAGTCTCAAAGGGAGAAAAAATCCATATGTCGAGCTCACCCCTCTCCGGTTAATTCCAACAGTGTCGACCCGCAGTCGCCGTTTGCTGCCTGCTGGAGACACAACCCGGACGTGTTTTTTTTTTTTTTTTTTTTGGAGAAAAACAGCTCTTGAATCCCTTTTTCCTCCGGATACACTCCCGTTTCCCTCACACTAGCAGGCCAGGATCATCGCAAAATACATGTGTAGCTTCTGCGTAACCTAATCTTTGCGCTTCCGTGACACAAGCAGTTTCTGCCATTTCATACCAGCGTCGTCGAAACCTTGCGATGTTTCCTCGGCTGCACAATGAGGACCAGGGGGGGCGTTCAAGACCGCCTGCGCGTTCCCGGCAGCCGCTCCGGGAAAGCGGAAGCGACGGTTTCGCAACGTTTTGAAATTATACCACATACAACGGAAAGATAGATATTTTACACACATTTATAGGTGTATTTTCAAACATGCTTTAAAATACATACATGATGTGTGTATATAAATACATTACATACAATTGTTATATAACGATTTTGCAACTGAGATAGCATTTAAGATAGCATGTATAGGTTTATGTTTTTCTGTTTGCTGTTAACAGTTATAGTTGCCAAATAAAACTGGGCACTCAAATTTTTATATACATATTTTAATAAGTTATAGGTTGGGTAATGTAGCCTACAACATATTTTTATAGTGCAAAAATGGAGTGCCCAATTTTATTACATATTCCTTCAGTTGCCAGTTTATTAGATACAACAAATGAATGCAGTTTATGCCAAAATTGAATCAACACCTCTCTAAAACAGTTTCAGTTCTCTCTGTGGTGGCCTTTATTCTGTTTTATCAGGCATGTGGACCACTTTAAAACTCACAATTCCTGTTAATATTGTAATTATAAGCACTGAAATGTCAACCTACTCAATTCCCACAGTGGTGGAAAGTTACTAGGTACATTTCCTCAAGTACTGTACTTCCATTTTATGCTACTTTTTACTATATACTGCTCCACTACATTTATCTGACAGCTATAGTTACTAGTTACTTTTCAGGTTAAGATTTTGCATAAAATCAGCGCTGTCCTACTGCTGATTTTCTGCACCATGTTTTGAGAATTCAGCACCCAGACAAGCTTACTAGAGCTAGTGTGTTTAACTATTATCACAGGTGTCAAATGTGCTAGTGGCAGGAGGTCACATGCAGGTGTCACCTTGGAATATCTTCCACAGGTCAGTGTGTTAATTATTCCTTGGGCTGTAAAGGACAGAGATAAAATAAATACAAGTAAATACAAGGCCTCTCTTGATAATGTGGCCGAGGATGAAGTGGCGTGTGAGCATATTCTGCATGGCGAGTATGTGGACAAGAGAACACTATTACATTGCAAATAACTGGCACATAGTTTGCACACAAAACAGCAAAAAAATAAAAGCAGGAACAGCCCCATTCAAGGCCCTCGGTACTGTAACTTTTGAGGATGTCTATTCATACGACTTTATACTCTTAGACCACTCCATTTCATTTCTAAGGTCAAATGTCACTTTTTTATTTATGTCATATGATCTAGTTATACTCATCTATATGACCTACAATATGTTACATGTTACAGAATAGTACTTTTACCACTGATATTTAATTTAAGGTCACATTTTTGCATGGAGGACCTTTGAGTACTTATACATTATGTTTTTCTCACTTTAAAGAAACGTTTTGAATGCTTTTTTATACATAAGCCTGTAGCCTGTTCCATGACATGTGGTTATTCACCAAGCCATGTGTATAGGCCAATCAACTGTGTGCTAGTCTATGTAATCTAATAGAAAGTGGGGACAATTAATGTGTCGCTTGTGGTTGAAAAACCAGATTAACAGTGCCGCCTACAATGGATTGGTCCTTTGCTGCCCCATCTGCCGTTAGCTTGCCCTGCAAATCCAATTATGTTCTTATGCTCCCCTCGTCTAAAAATAGCTGAAAATGAAGGAAAACGCAGAAACAACACATCATTAGTTGTGAGCGAGGAGCAAATTAAGTTATGGAGCTGATGTGCCCTTTCTGTGGAGACAATTGATCTGTCATGAGGAAATGAGGGTGTGTGACAAGCTGCCATGACAGACAGTAGCGCTCGGACGAGGGAGATGTGGGTGGAATGGCAGCAGGGGATGCATAAAAGGAAGAAGGATTAGGTTCAGAGTGGCGGATGTCTGAAGGTACTTAAGAAGAATCTCTTCAGACACCGGATGAAATAAGGTAGGCTGCATAACGTGTCAAAACCAGGTGATAATGTTTTTCAGTCTGAACGCTATTCATCAAACCACCTGTAGGCCTAGAAATGTGTGTTTGCAGACACAGTGCTGGCTGGATCATGAGGTACAGGATTCTTTATATATGCTGCTGCTGTAACAACCCAATTTCTGTCTGGGATCAACAACGCAGAAAATTGAATGAAACTGAATGGTGCCCCTGTGCAAAGCATCGAAGCATTTACTAGCAGGATGTTACTGAAAAAGAGCCTGTGTGCTCAGCCGGATTTCTCTGGATAGATCAAGGTAACAAAACAACGCAAAGAAACGACCACAATTTGTCAATAACACTGAAAATGCTAGCAATACAATTACTTTTTATTATCTGGTGGGAGAAAAATACCTTTTATGATTTTAAAACACACAGTTCTTATAATCAGTTTTCATAATTTTAACTAGGTAACAAACCTTTTCAGTTACACAGTTTTCATTATTGCCAAATTATCTTGTATACTTTGGTATAATTACTTGTATTTCATTAAAATAATCAGCCTTTTCAAGCAAATGCACGTGTAAATAATACAATTAATGATGGCTGAATTCCATTAAGCTGCTTCAGTTTCAGTTGTCACACTTACTGGTACACCTGAACAGATCAGAGTTCATCGTTAATGTGAATAGTAACACCTGTGCTTTTCCTGCTGTGAAAAAGGCCTGTACTGATTGTTGTGGCCCCCGGGTTATCTTGGTTGAATTATATCAGACTACGCTTAACCTGATTATCTATGTGTATACAGCAGAAATGCCAGCAGAAGCAGTTACAATATTACATTCAATTTGATATAAATTAAAGTAAATTAAAGACTAAAGTCGTCAAGGCGGAAAACAATATACACCAACAACATGCTTCAGTTTTCCTCCTCTTGTCCTCTAATACGAGAAGGAATAAGATGATTATGATAAGATGCTTCCTGGAGGCTACCACACCAACATGCAGACGTTCATCTGATTGTCAAACAAATCATGAAAACTCAGGTTTGCTACCATGTTAATACCTCAGAGTGTTACGTCAATCTGGTTATTCACAGTAGCCATTATATCATGTCAGTGGTGTTGTTAGTTGGAACAAATTTATACAGTATACGACAATGGCTTGATGCTGCAAAAAAAGATCTTCAGTAAGAAGTTTTCTTATTTGTCATTGAGAGGACAAATATGTTGCCATCAGCCTACATCTTGTCCACCATCTTCCATCCACCACCATGAAAAAGTTCAGTCATCAGTATACTGGATATATTCAATTACCAGAAGCTTCTCAAGGTAGTGTACCATTATAGAAATCCTTCGACGTAAGCATGTAAGTGCTTTAAAACTGCTCAACAGCAGGCTCAACTAAACAGACTGAATTGATACAAGTTTATACAGTATATTGAATCTCAAAAACAATTAATACAATTTAACAAACAACAAAAAAAGACACATAATGTGCAAATGTATTGTGTGTTTTTTTTATTTTCTCAAGCTTCGAAAACTTAAACTGCAGCTTCCTGAGATCTTATAGTCATTAAGCTGGTAAAACAAAAGGGAACCTCCGTTGACGCTGTTGAACCTCTCCATTCTGCATGTGGTCAGTTTAAATCACTTTGTCTGATAGTAGGACAAGTATGAAAGCACTTAAGAGGAAGTGTTGGATTTGTTTCCAGTTAGATCTAATTCCAGTAAACCCTAAGCTTTTCTGTCTCAAACTCCGACCTCTGACCTCTAAACGCTCAGTGAGTCCTCAGAGGGATTCTAGTCCATGAGGACATTCAGCCTGTTTGTTAAGAAACGACAATATAATAATACGTCCCATTTGCCACATGTTGTGGTATATAACAGTTTTATTCCCATTAACAGGTATTATTATTATTGTTTTGCAACAAATGTACAGTACAGGAGCATGTAGCCTTTTCCCCATGCATAATACAGCAGCACAGTCTATTGACGCACTGCTTTGAGTGTGTGTCTCCCAGCAGGATGGGTACATTTGTGACCCTGGCAGAAGTGTTGGAGGCCCGGGGTTCACCACTGGATGAGGATGAGGTCTGGTGTCTGCTGCTCGCCACCACTGAGGCCTTACTGGACATTTCCAGAAAAGGTAACCACTCATCAGATCCCATTTCCTCCCAGTTCCACCTGTTATCTGGGCACAGGGCTCTTTCTCTCAGGCAGCATTCAAGAGCATCCAAGCAGGCTCATTTTGAAACAACGTGCTCACCCGAATAGAGCAAAGGAAGTTATCAAACCCTCTAAGTGAATGTCACCAGTTTCTGTTCTGCTCTTAGGTTCAGGTAACATGTGCAGTGTGCTGAGCCCAGGCTCGGTGCTGCTGTCAGCCAATGGGAGTCTGGCCTTCAAGAGCTGCGCCCGGTATGAGGATGTGGCCTCCTTCACCGCTCCTGAGGTCCAGCAGGGTCACGCTGCCTCCACCAGGACTGCAGCTGAGAAGGTTGGAAAACTCTGACCTGTTGTGAGGACACCTACTACAAAGTATCATGACGTAGACAAGTGGTTCTAAACCTGGGGGTTGGGACCCCCAAAAGGGGTTGAAAGACAAAATCTGAGGGGTCATAAGATTATTAATGGGATAGGAAAGAATCAAAAACATAAAACCGTGTTTACTTTTCTATATCATTGCTATTATGTTGTGAAATGCTGGTTATCAATTCAGGCTTCTAAAAAATATCTGATGGGCAAAAACAAAAAATCATAGTTTGATGCATAATGTATTAAACCTATGAAGGGGTCACAATATAAGGGTTTGACATGAAGAAATTGCTTTGTTTTAAGAGGACACAAGTTAAAAAGAACCAGACCATCATGAAATATGAAGACATCGGGTCCATTAAACGTATTTTTAATTAGCCAACATTTTTCCATTACCATTTTTACTTTTTAAGCTATCCGCCACTAAGTGCTTTGTTTGAATAGGAGTGTTATTAATATTATCACATGACTATGCATCATGATTTTTGATCATTTCAGAGATTGTGTGTGACCTTTACCCTTTAACCACAAAAGGCAGAAATCGTTAGTCATCAGTTAATGTGATAAAAAGTGTTTTTATATGGGCAGAAGTGACTGTCTGAATCATCTCCTTGTTCTGCTGTCCTCAGATGGTTGTGTACTCACTGGGGATGACTCTTTATTGGTGTGTTGATTATCATCTACCTCAAAACCAGGTACTTTCCTCGCTCTTCCATCTCTTGCTCAAACTCATTCTTGCGTATTCTTAGTACTTGCGCATCATCCATTTTTGCCGTCACCTGTTTGTTTCCTCCCAGCCGGTCCAGCTGAGCGCAGAGCTGGAGGGTTTGCTGCTGAGCATGTGTGAGGACATGGTGGTTAGGAGGACCGACCTGCTGACGGTGCTGGAGACCTGCGAGCTCCACCACAAGGCCTCGATGCTGCCGCCTGCTGAACGGCTCGTCCGGCAGCTGGTAGAAGATGTCTACAGAAACTCAGTGAGCGTTTGATCGGTGGTTAGGAGAGGTCATGTTTGGTTTTGAGTAGTTTTAGTTTACTGATAGCACCAACTGTCTGTTTTTCTTGAGCTGGACAGTGATGTCTTTACAGGTTGATCATATGTCCATGGCTGAAAATGGATCCCACCTAACAGACCGCAGTCAAATGATCAGGGACAGATTACACAGTAAGAAACTGACCCCTTTTGTCAGATTTAAAGTCCAGCTAAAATGAAATTACATTTTATTTTAGTTTTTTGTCTGCTACAGCATACATATCTGCTCTGTAAATCACTTTCTCCTTTGAGTCAAACTCAGAAATCACTCTCACTCTCGTGTCTGTATGCTAACTATGAAACTACTGCCAGCATCTGGTTAGCTTAGCTTAGTTTAGCTTAGCTTAGCATAAAGACAGGAAGCAGAGGGAAACAGCTAGCCTGGCTCTGACCAGAGGTGATGAAATTAACACGGCTCATTAATAAACTGCAAAAATCTAAAAGTGTACCTTTAGCTTTGGATGGAGCCAGTTTAGCCATTTTCCCCTTCTTCCAGTTTTTATGCTAGCTAAGCTAACCGACTGCTGGTTGTAGCTTCATGTTTAGCATACAGACATGAGTGTGGTATCAATCTTCTCATCTACCTCTCAGCAAGAGAGAGAATAAATGTATTTTCCAAAATGTCACTTGCTTTAAAACACAGAAAGATATTTTTAAACATTTTACCATACCAAATGTGAAAGCTATAATATTGGCACATGGACATAATTTGTTTTTCAGGAGGCTCTATTAGTAACTCAACATGGGCGCTGAAGAAGAAGATTTCCAGAACATTCTCCGGAGCATCTTATCCATGCGAGACCACAGGGTATGAAGTCTGTGTCCAAACATATTTTACACACCTTATAACAGAGGTTTTTAAGCACATAATACATTGTCATAAACCTTTTTACGGGTTTGAAGCAAAGTAAGAAGACACAGTAAAAATAAATGTTGTTTACTTCAATTCGATCAGTTGCTTAAATGATAAAAACGGTGACAGATCTCGCCTCCCAGGAGACTGAGAATGGAAAACTAATTTTCCCCAGGATTCCCTCGGGCGGTCGCGTCAGGGACACTTACGACAGCTGGCAGCAGCTGAACCGCAGCCCCTGCAGTCCGTACATGGACGGCAATCGAAACGCCAACTCAAGATCCCTCACACAGTTTGAGTCCTCAATGAGTCTGAATGACAAGAAAGCAAAGGTGAGCCAGATTATTATATCACGTTACATAATAATTACATAATATCTTGTGATTGGGGAGTTGACAATATATTTTCTTCTGCTTTGTCCCCTGTTGCAGGACATGGGTCCTGAGTTTATTAGGATGTTAGATGAGCCGCTGGTTGTCTTGGAGCTGCCCGGATCCATCGTGGTGAGTTTTTGAAAAAAGAAATAAGATCATGTCAGTGTGAAAGTTTAGAGATATAGAGACACACCTGGTCATGTAGCCCAAAGTTTGTGCTGGATCAGTGAAATATGGGGAGTTGTTTAGATGATGATGGTCACTGCTGCCTCTTGAAACTCCTGAATTTTGTTAACAACCATTTACACTATCCATTGTACATATAGAATAAAGCATCACTCTGCAATTGCATGGATAATTTCACACCCTAAACATATTCAGAAAACAATTTCCAAGCCTGTTTAAGAGAATTTGTCCAGTGTTCACGTTGATCTTGTGTCAGTAAAAGTGGAACACATAATAACAATGTTGTATAAAAGTGTGCGTCACTCTGTTCCTATTAATCTATAAAGAATACTCTTTTATGGTGTACTTCACACAGCCTACCACCAAATGTCGAAAAGGTCACCACTCCCATCAGCCTTTTCATTTCTGATTTAATTCTGTCCTCGAAATCCTTTTCTCCCTCTCGCAGTCAAAGAAAGGGAAATCTCCAACCACTCAGAGGGAGCTGAGTGTGGTGATGCCAAACGGTCAGAGCATCCTGGTCAAGTGTGAGGTGAAGTCCAGAGGAGGAGACGTCTTTGACATGATTGTGGCTCACTCCAACCTGATGGAACATTTCTACTTTGGCCTTGCTTATATTGACGGTAAAGAGGTTTGAAAATAATAAGTGACTGGCTGTCTTTCTGAGGGCCACTGTTTTTGTCTCATTGTCTCAGTGATTTAGGCTGCTTTCACACAAAGCCTGTATGTAGTGGTTTATTTGAACACTAGAGCATTCTGAGGTCATTTATTCAGGTGATGTATATTTTTATGTCATTTATATATATATATATATATATATATATATATATATATCTATATATATATATATATATATGTGTATATTTATACCAAAAGCCTGAAAATGCAATCCTTCTCCTAGAGAACTGTGGTTTGATTTGTTATGGATGAGAACATAATCTAAAGCAAAAAAACTCAGTCACAAACATGAGTTTTCACGCATATAAGGACATGCCTTTAGTTCAACATGTTGACAGTAAATTGCAGAGCAAAACTGCTAGCAAAAAACACAAATAATGTACAAATGCGACCGGGGAGTAACTTGTCGGTGTGACCAGACCCGCTGTATGGGACTTTGTGTGGTGTAGGTAAATAGAAAGATTAGAGATTAGATTAGAGATTAGATTATTTATGTCAGAACACCCTTTTTCTTTGTTCTTTTCTCTGGTCAGATAATGAGTTTTTCTTTGTGGACAATGATACCAAGATATCCAAAGTTGCTCCAGATAGCTGGAAGAAAGTGCCTACAACCACCTTTGTCCTTTTCTTCAGGATCAAATTCTTTGTCAATGACATTTCTCTTCTTTTGTAAGTATTTCTCTTTCATGTGTTATTACAAAAAAAAAACCATTGTGTCTCGTAAAGTCGGCTAGAATCCTTTAAACGTGTGCGCTCTTCTCTATCAGGCACAAACAGACCCGCCACCAGTATTACCTCCAGCTCAGGAGAGACCTTTTGGAGGACAGGCTGTCCTGCCATGAGGAGACGGCTCTGTACCTGGGAGCTCTGGCCCTACAGACGGAGTGTGGAGACTGCATGCCTGAGGTTGTGCACCACAAGAATTTGTTGTTGTAATCAAGGTCAACTTAATCCAAGTAAAAATTGATTTAAAGGTGCCACATAGAGCAAATATAAACATAACAGTGTTGATTTAAGTGTCATAACAATTGTTTATGGTAAAGTATAATTACTGGAAAGTAATGAGACCATGGAGGAGACAAATGGAGGAGACAGATTTACATAGAAAACAATGGGTGCTGGTGTTTTGATGTGTTATATGCTACATTTCCCATAAAACCTGTTGCTTTGCCCTTTTCTGCATTTGTTTTCTTTCTTAAGACTAAACTATGTTTCTCCTTTAAAACATTACATTTTGCACCTTTAAAAAAAATGCCATAGGTTTTCGTATGCATGATTAAGTTTCTAGTGCACAAATGAATTTATTCTCTAAATAAAAGGGTTTTGATCTGTTGTGTTTAGGTGTACGGTAGGAACTACTACCGCCCTGACCAGTATGTCTCCAAGAGCGTGATGGAGAAACGTGCCTTGCCTCACATTCAGGGGGAGCTGCTACGACTTCACACCAACAACGCTCAGATGCTCACCGACGAATCAGAGCTCGAGTTCCTCAAGGTAGCAAGATAGTCAAATTTGATAATGAAAATGAATATCTAGTGGTGTGCGCTGATACCACTATGACTGCCATTAGTATCAAATGAAGTGCAGTTAACACTCTCTATTTGTGCCTTTAGGTGTGTCAGCAGTTGCCTGAATACGGCGTGTTGTTCCACCGTGTGATGCGTGAGAAAAAGCCTTTAGAAGGAGAGATTATCCTCGGGGTTTGTGCCAAAGGTGTCATCGTCTACGAGATTAAAGATGGCTGCCGGTCCACCAGTCAGAATTTCTACTGGAGGGAGACAGCAACGATCTCCTCTAACGTGAGCGCAGTTTCTTTTATCATTTAATTCCTTTTACTGTGTGAAATTCAAATCAAATTGCTGCCCAAATTAAAATGGAATTGGTAGCGACATTTGTTATTTTTCATGTGTGTGTTATGCCCTAAAAACGTTTCCTTCGTGTTCCTGCAGAGGCGTAAATTTGTAGTAGAGAGCCGGGGCAGCAAGAAGAAGTACACCTTCATCACAGAGAGATCCAAGATAGCCAAATATCTGTGTAACCTCTGTTCAGCCCAGCACAAGTTCAACAATGAGATGAACTCTCGCCAGCTCAGCCACAGCCTGGTCTCAGGTCAGTTACTGCACCACGACTACTGCCAAAGCCGGCTCTTGAGTTGGAGAACTCGCCAAGTATTGTTGCCATTTTATTTTTAGTTTGGCGTCTTCTCTTGCCGACCATTTCCACTCCTCACTCCATGTTTCTTTGCATTTGCCTCCAGAAGAGAACATCGTGCAGTATGCGGCAGTGTGTCGCGTTCAGAGCAGCCGGCTCAAGTCCTCCTGTTCAGAGACGCCACAGGATGACAGCGGTCTGGCCATACCTCAGGATGAGGCCCTGACCAAGCTGTGTGATGGCGTCGCAGCCAGGATCGAGGCCCGCATTAAACAGCAGCGCCAGAGCCTCAATGAGCAGAGGTACTTTAGTCTTCTAGCAGTTCTCATATAAACCCATATTCCCACTTTAAACATTCAACATGAAATCTGTCATTTTCTGCACGTTCAACAGCAACGATGAAGGAGCATCTGGTGTTGCATTTGGGAAATTTGAGAAATCATTCTTTAACTCATTAAAAAACAATGTGGCCCAGACTTTATATGAGCTAAAGTCCTTCCTCAAAAGCTAGCTCATGCTAATTTCAACCACTTTTTCTGCTTATTCCAGACAAAGCACTCCCTGTTCTCAGAGGACAGAATTGTATTATATCAGTCAATTACTGTAACTCCATCACTATCATCACATTGGTTTTCTGTGTTTCTTCTGCAGTACCTGCTCCAGCAGTCAGCGCAGCAGCACTGGTGTGCGTTCCCCAGCCTGCTCTCAGAGGAGCAGATCTGAGGCGCCTTCTGGCTCCCCAGCAGCCAGAGGTACGACCAAGTATACTACTAACTAATTCAATGTTGACAAGAGTTGTGGGAGGATGCACTTTGAAAACATCATCGCTATACCACAGTATGATTTTGATTAAATATGGACGAATGATGCATCTTCTTATTGATTGATCATTTTAGGAGGAAGACAAGTTTACTTTTTAAATAAGGTAAGGTTTATGTGCTTTTCTGCTTTGTTTCTTACAGAAACCCCGCCAAAACTAGGGTCATCATCAGAGAGAGAGGTCATTTGTGTTTCTCTAAAGAAAGACCCAAAGCTTGGCCTGGGTAAGCTGATCACACTTTAATACACAGCTTCAACAGAGAGATTGTTTTTAATGTGTTTGTTGACCCCAAGAAGAATTGTTAAGATTTAGAACTGTTGGATGCTCTTTTTCACTTCATGTACAGCACTTTGAAACTTTCCAAGCAAAATACATTAACAAACCTGATAGGAATAAATGTTTTAGATCAGGCAAGCACTCTGACAGTAGTTATGTAAAGTGATGAATAAGTCATAATCTTACAGAAAAGCCCTTTGAGGGCGACAGAAGAAAGGCTCTCTTTTCTTTTCTTGACACGCATGGTTTGTGTTCATACAGGTATAGTGATAGTGGGAGAGGACACTGTGGGGCATTATGACTTGGGCATTTTTGTTGCTTCCATTGTGCCTGGTGGACCCGCTGATAAGGATGGACGCATCCGACCAGGTAGAGATTCATGTGGACATTTTCTTTTTATCCTTAGCAACATCGTGTACGTTTGTATGTGTATGTTTGCTTTCCCATTCATCAGTTTAAGGGCTTTCAATCATTTTGCAAGTGTAGGTGTCACTTTTTCAAATGTTGGATGCCTCATTTTGGTGTGAGCTCCTCATGTATGTCCAGTTATTTGAATTCATCCAACATCTTCCCCCGCTTTTTAAGAAAATGGAAGCAGAGAATGTGTGGCGGGAAAAGTGCAAAGGAGGACAGAGAGGGTATGGGAGGTGTCTGTGGGGTTCAATTGCAGGCCTTTGGGGGTCACACCCTTTGGGTTCAGAGGTGGCGGTGAGGTCTTCAAGCTCCTCTGTTACTGGACACCAGCACCATTTCACTGTGACCTTTGCCTGCAGGTGGTCGTCTGATCTCTCTGAACCACATCAGCCTGGAGGGCGTCACCTTCAACGAGGCAGCAGAGGTCATGCAGAGCAGCCCAGAGGAGGTGCAGCTCATTATCTCACAGCCAAAAGGTGCTCTGTGTGTGTGTGTGGTTACTGTATACGTGTAATGACACTGTGGCTGTGACCTGCCCTCCATTGTTTGCGTGTAATGTTGGTGATTTGGTAATTAGCCTGCTCTACTGATGCACCTGTTCTGGATTACATCATCATCAACATGTGAAAATGAGATTTGTATGTTTCCTTTCTGTTCTTTGTGCAATAATATGTCAGAAATGTGTGTTTTTATATCAGCATCCCACTTGTTTGTCTTAGGGCAAAATGTCAGTTTATGTTGGCTCATCTTGCTCTCAAGGGCGTAAACAAATTCCATCCTCCACCTCTCATCAATCAGTATAAAGCTTCAAATCCTGATGTTAAACACATTATAGTCCAACTGAGAAGAATCTGTAATTTCTTTACATTTTAAATGCTAAAACAGCATATATTACAATGATTTCAATTATATCTCAGTCAATTTAATGTCTGTTCATTTAATATGAAGCTACAGCTAACCAGCAGCTGTTAGCTTAGCTCAGCACAAAGACTGGAAATAGGGGGAAACAGCTAGCCTTGGTCTGTCCAAAAGTTTAAAAAGAATCTGCCTACCAGCACCTCTAAAGCTCACTAATTAAGACATTACATCTAATTTTTAAATGTTTAAAGTGTGGTTTTAAGGGGGATTATCAGTCTTTGTGCTAAGCTAAGCTAACTGGCTACTGGCTCTCGCTTCTTAAGGGGCCACTACACACGGCTTCAGGCTCAAAAATAGTGTTCAGGCTTCGGTATTTTGAGGTCTAACATTAACGGACTCTGTTTTTATCCACAGTTTCCCTCAGTCCCATCAGTGTGCGCTCTCACGCGTCCCAGACCACGCTGATGACGGATGGCCGATCGGGAGATGATAGCTTGGACGAGATTGTTTCGGTCATGATGACGCCGAAGACCGGCAACAGGCTTCATGTCCCCCGAGACGTACGAATCCTTGGCTCACAGGTAACTTAGGTGTATTTGTGGCAGTATCTTTATTTATAATCATTTAAGATAATATATACTTCATTGTCATCCATCTGTATAAAGTACATAAAGGGTCATTAAGTAATCTATAACCTTTAAGAATCCATACAGATAGCAATACGAACAACTTACTGCACCTCCTACATACATCTTTTTCTTTATCTAGTTATGGTGATAGTGAGTTTTGACAGCCAACAGTACCTGTGGAAGTAACTGTCTATCAATGATTATCATTGTGGTAATTTTGTA
Source organism: Macquaria ambigua (assembly GCA_008360985.2). Classification (NCBI taxonomy): domain Eukaryota; kingdom Metazoa; phylum Chordata; class Actinopteri; order Centrarchiformes; family Percichthyidae; genus Macquaria; species Macquaria ambigua. The sequence continues at coordinate 54,784 of VMKM01000803.1, forward strand.
CTTGTGACTGTAAATATCTGATCTATTGCCCCTTTTATACTGCCAATAATCTGTATGGATGGATCAGTGGGTAGGTGTGTCAGGCATACAGAGAGACAGGGACTGAAGTGTCTGTCTGCGCTGCTTTCAGGACAGCTGCTCCCTGTCTCCCCCTCTAAACTGTGTGAGGCCGGAGGAGATCACTGCGGAGCTCAGAAAGATATCAGGAAGTCTGGGCATCAGCATTTCAGTGAGTTCATGAAATATTTAGCAAAAGATTGTCATTGTGACTGGCAGAACTCACCCCAGGCTTAAATGTTACATTACTGATGTCGACAACATGTAAAATGGTGCCAAAAAGAAGGCCCCTCAGTATATCACAGATATGTTCTGAATGAAAGTTTTGGTCGTTAATCGTCCAGGGTGGTGTCAACACTAACCTTCCTAATGGAGGAATCTTCATCAGAAGCCTTGTACCAGGAGGGGCTGCTGAGAGAGACGGACGTGTACAAACAGGTATTACAGCTAATTATCAAATACGACAATGCTAAGGCCTTACAGTATGTACTTGTGGAGCGCTGAGCATGTTGGACTGCAGGTTTAGAGTACATCCATCTATAATGAAAAAGGGTATCTGTGTTGAATAAAGCCTCAGTTAACACTTATTAGATTTATTTTTGAGCATCTTCCCCAGAGCTCCCGGGTGGACAAACATCACTCTGTTTACCACTGTGTCACTGAAATCCAACACTTATTAAGACTGGAAAATTTGGTGTGTACATTTTGGCATTTAGCTGATGCTTCTTTCAAGAGAGAAAGAATGATATTACAAGCCAACACAAGCATCTGATGTAGCGGAATAAGAAATAAGTGAGTAAAATATAATTAATCTGTTTGTTCATTACAGGTGACAGACTGTTGGAGGTGAATGGGATTAGCTTCCAGAGCTTCACCTACCAGCAGGCTGTGGAGTGTTTGAGTAAAACTGGGGAGGTAAAGGACGACATGTGACTGATGTTGTATTATGTCAGTGTGAGAAGTCCAATGATTACCTTTATATGCTGATGATGATGAGCTGTTTTTTAGCCATGCTAGCGGTTTGGTTTGCTGGTCGATGGGTCCAACACTTTGCTCCAGAATGAAATATCTCAGCAACTATTGGATGGATTGCCATGAAATTTTGTACAGATATTCATGGTGCCCAGAGGATAAATCCCAATGACCTAAGTGATCCCCTGACTTAACCATAGCGCCAACTGCAGGTCAAAGTTTCCACTTATCCTGTTAAATATTATAGATATTCATGTCCCCAGCAGGATAAATTGTAATAATTTTCTTAATCCCTTAACTTTTCCTTTTTTTTATCAGGTCAACATGTACATACTTTAAATACTTTGATTTCATCTGTACTTTGAGTTTAGTGCTAATTAGCAAATGTTAGCATGCTAACATGTTAAACTAAGATGGTTAACATGTTAAACATTATACCTGCTAAACATGTTGGCACTGTCATTGTGAGCATTTTAGCATACTGATGTTAGCATTTAGCTCAAAGCTCCGCTGTGCCTAAGTACAGCCTCACAGAGTTGCTAGCATGGCTGAAGACACTTAGTCTTGTTGTGTTTTCCTTTACTGCTCAAACGTATCTCTTCTACTATTCTGTTTATTACCATGTATGTCGATTCTTCCCAACTACACCCTTCTCTTCCACTACCATTCTTCCTTACCTCTTTAATATCATTTTCTTTTCCTCTCCCTCTCCTTTATAAGACTTTTATCTCTTGCTTGTGTTCCTCCCAGTCACATGTTTGTCTTTTCCTCTCCTCTCCTCTAGGTGGTAACCCTGGTTGTGGAGAGGGAGTTGGTGCACCTACCTAGGGTTTCTCTCAGTGCAGACACCAGCAGCAGTGTATCCACTCAGAGCATCAGTCCAGCTACCAGCCCGCTAAGGATCAACAGCTGCTCGTCCATCAGTACTCCTTCAAACACAATCTCTGACCGGCCCAGGGACTACAGCTTTGTCACTGACGGTAGGAGACCTCAGCTTAAGTTTAGACCAATAGACTTTAAACTTTAGTGCACAAAATGCATAGAAGTGCCCCAACAAGCTAAATAACACCCAGGATCTCTTTCTGGGAACTGCTCAGAGCATTTATGCTCTTGCAAACTTCCCATAATGAATAAAATTTTGCCAATAGATCGATCTGCAGTTCCCTCAGAGAGACAGAACGTTATGTCAGGAAGCCTTACACTTCTGAGGAAGAACCTGCGTGAGAGAACCAGTCGACTGTAAGCCGTTTTGTGCTTTAATAGCCAACCAGGCTAGTCTGGCTGCTTCTAGGTGAACTTTCACACACTTCCTTCTCTTCATCCTGATCTTCCTTACTGACCCTGACCTTATTCCTCTTCTTATCCCTCTGGCCACCCTTATCCTTTGGCCTTGTACTTCTATATCTGTCATCCTACATCTCTCCTCTTTCCTCTCACACTGGCAGGAAGATCATGTTTTAACATAATACAGAGTCAGTTTCATCCCTTTTAGAGGTTATCATCTTGGCGACCATTAACACAAGACACAAAGAGGCCAAAATAGCCAATGTCCGTTGACATCTAAACCTTCAAAATGTCCCTCCTACCCATTTCTGCACAGACCTGTATTGTTGCTCATTTTCTGTACCTTTATGCATGTATCTGTCACTGAATAATATAACTGAATTAAATATGTATCTATCAAAATGGTGTTATAATTGATTCATTTTACTGTTGCCTTTCATCGTGTCTACAGAAGGCTGAAGAGGACATGCAAGTAATATTTGTTTTTTTATCTTGACATAACAAGCCTTGATTTCCTGTGATGACAAAATTATTATTCTGTGATCAAGACGAATCCGTTCTTGTAATCAAAAGAAAACTAACAACTAAACTTTTAATAACCATCTTTTATGTGTTGGCAGTAATGATTGCAGATGAAAAAATACTCCCAAATGAGGCCAACCGTTGCAAAAAAATGTAGTGTGCTTGAAGGAAAAGTTTTTTTTTTATTTTGGCAAATACGTTATTCGTTTTCTTGCTGAAAGTTAGAAGAGAAGATCGATACCACTCTCATATCTGTCTACATACGGCTACAACCAGCAGCCAGTTAGCTTAGCTAGCACAAAGACTGGAAACAGGGGGAAACAGTTAGGCTGGCTCTGCCCAAAGGTAACAAAGTCCACCTACCAGCACTTCTAAAGCTCACTTATTATATCTCGTTTCTTTAATCAATAGAAAAACCAAAGTTTAAAAACGACAAGTTGCACTTTTACAGGTTTTACTGGCAGATTTTTTTTAACCTTTTGACAGAGCCAGGCTAACCAGCTGCTAGCTGTAGCCTTATATTCACTGGAGAGATATGAGCAAGGTGCTGATCTTCAAACTCTCAGCAAGAAAGCGAATATGCGTTATTTCCCAAAATGCTGAACTGTTGCCTTTAAAGTACTGAAAGTCACTAAATGTAGAAAAAAGTATCAGTCCTTATTAGCTTCCTGCACCAGATTGAAGCGAAGCCTGATAGCTAGTTCAGGCAGACAGTCCACTGCTACTCTCACATGACATATTCTTCTCAATGAAACATACTGCATGTCCAACACACCCTTTGCTACTCTCACTCTTTAGCTTTGCCATGCCTGTTGCTGGATTGCTCACCTGAAAACAATGCTGTAACTGCCACAATCACTTGCGACCACTGCTGCTGCTGCTGTTCATAAGCATTTCATAAGACCCCACCTGCCACCATAGCATCCACCTGTAGGCTGTGAGTCTCATTTGCCCTGTGGGAAAGTTATTATCGTCACTCCCCAATCCCAGTGTTGCTGACTTGTTTCATCCTTGTGGGGAGTGACGAGGTCCGAGGACGAGGACACTAAATATCAATTCTGCTTTCATTTTTACATTTAAGTTTAAATATCAACAAGACAAAACTAATTAGGATAATCATCGTGCAATGAATTTTCTAAAACAAAAAAGATAATCAGCTTTATCTTTTGTCTTCTCCCGTCCACCTCCTCTTTCCAATTCCCCTTCAACTCCTGATCTCCATACATCTACATCGTGGTTCACCTCATCACAATCCCATTACTGCGTCCGTCCTCCCACCTCCAAACCCTCAGACAACACCCAAGAAGTGACTCTGACTAAGAGCGCCAACGGCCTGGGCTTCAGCTTCCTAATGTGCGAGCTGGATCCGCCCACTCGGGACTTTGGCAGCCTGGTCTGGATAAAGCAGCTTTTCCCCGACCAGCCAGCCCAACAGAGCGGCAGGATCCAGGAGGGAGACGTCCTGTTGGCCATCAATGGCCAGCCACTCAAGGAGCTGTCCTATCCAGTATGTGCAGATTTCAAATTAAGTTTATTCCTTTGTGTTTGCTAATCTCATTAGTAATCCTTGATTTTCTTATATGTGATGGGATTTAGACAATGGGAAGATTATTTATTACCATTTGCATGATGATGTATCAGTTTGACACATGACTGTAAGAGTTAAACTGAAAAATATTTGCACATATATATATATATGCATGGAAATATATCATTTCTGCTTTTATTTGAACTATTGTGGGTTGTTTTTCTCTCATGTGATGGTCTAAATGTTGTTTTCACCCTGACATGAGAATCAGATTATTGAGGAAATACTGATTTTGTAATTACTTGGCATGAAAATGGTGCGTTTTAAAAAATATTAAAGATCTGCAGCTTCATTATTTGTACATATCCCTGTTAAAAGTTCTCTCTTCTATCGGTAGAGGGTGCTAAAGCTGTTCAAGACTTCACCACCTGAGGTTCGACTGACTCTCTGTCGTCCTGCACCAGGTACACACACACACACACACATTGTAACATACGCGTGTACACATTTGCACCCACCTAATTTCCTCACCTGTTCGTCTGTTTCCTGCAGGGATCCTTCCTTCCATTGATCAGTTTACTGGCACATGAGTGATGTCACAGTGTTATACAGCGGCAACATCGATGGATGTTCAGAAGCAACTCTGTGCTTCCTGATCAATCAGGAAGTGGCGATGGAGGTCGAGGAAAGACTGAACGATAGGGGTGTTCTGATTGGTGCATTGAGCTGATATTATTGATGGACTCCAACGCTGCAGAAAGGTCAGTGATGTTCCTCAGTGTGACATGACGTGATGTGATTTGACACAAACATGTTGTGACCTCCATGATGACCAGCCAATGGAGTTTTATTCATTCGAGTGTTGAATTTTAACCTATCCAGAGGGATAAATTATGTTTTCAGTCACCTCAAATACTGCAGCCAGGCGTTAATATTACATAAAGAAATCATGAAGCATCATAGCATCGTTTGACATGATGTAACACACTGTGACATGCTGTGACATGACATGACTATTAAATATGCATTATTAATAAGATTAGGAGAATAAATACACTGGCCTTCTTCACAACTTTTGGATCTGAATCAATGCTTGCTGTTTGCTTTGTCTTGAGTTTTACCACAACTTTTCAACTCACTTCTAACTTTTCAACTAGAAATAGTAAATCTTTGTCTTGTCTGTTTTCCAGGCGTATGGAAGAAACCGTGACGGCCCAGGAGAGCGGAGAGGTTTAAGGCTGAATGTGGATGGATTTGTGGACGCAATAGTTCAATAAAAATGTGAGTAACAGGATAATGAATGAACATAAATGTTTCTTTCGGTTTGTGATTATACAGTTGATTTATAATTCATATAGAAAGTTAAGCTCTGATCTCGTCAATCTCTACTAGATATTTTCTTGCAATTCTGAGGCTTGATGAAGATTTTACTGTATTTCAAATTGTAAACATTCACTTTTGTGGATTTCATTAGGGCGTCTGAAGCCGTTCCTAAACCAAATCTTCCTATGTGTCATAAAGAGTCTGTACTCTGCAGGTTTTCACATAAACCACACTCAAAAGCCGTTTATTAGTTCATTCTTTTGTTGATGAAAGTATGCAGATCAATAAGATTGGCTCTTGTTGTGGATGGTTAGGCCTTAGCAAAGTATCACACGATCACACCAAGTTTAGGGGCAGAGACAGAAATTCTGCTGGCTTTCTTACTTTAAACACACCAAACTTTTACACGATCTCAACAATCTGTCATCTAAACCAAAATCTAACCATTTTCTAAATTACATTTTGCTATCTCAAGACTTATATCAGACATAACCATTTCTAATCTTATGCCTATGCAACATTTCAGGTCAAAGAACCTCTACTTATAACCGTGGTTCGATCCATGATTTCATGTAAACCACTGGTCTACAAGCAACCTTCACCAACTTTTATTACCTGTTCATCTCTCAACCACAAGGTGGCAGCATAGTGCCACAAGTAACAACACTTGCCCTCTTTGTATTGCAAACAGTAATCATCAGTGCTGCCCAGTCTCACTTCTCAGTTAGCAGCATTTCATGAAAACAAGAGGGAAGCTAATAATGTGATTTTTGTCTCCTCCACAGGAAATCCAAATGAGGCAATTTGTTGACACTAAAATAAGAAGATAACTGAAATAAATTGTAAAAGAATTACTGGTATAAATTTAGTTGAGGACAGAAAAACTCCACAGCTATGCAGAACATGTTGCATCTTGAAATGATGAAGCAAATTGTGAATTCTCTATTATTAAAAGGAATTTAAGCCTCATCAAACTTTTCTGTGTTGGCAACTTCTTCTGCTTTTGAGCCCCCCTCCACAAGTAAATTTACGCTCACATTATGTGTTCAGAAATACAATAAATACAAAGCCTCGTTTTCTCACAAAAACAAAAGCTATTAAACTGAGTCTGACCTGAATATGGATGATCCACCCCCAAACACTCATTTAGTATCCGGACAAACCGGGCAGTACATGCACACACACTCACACACACACCTCCCTGGGTGAGGAGCCAGTAATGGCCCCTCGTAAATAAGGGTTCCTGTATTTTGGTGAAACCTAGTAGTGCATCTGGATCCCATCAGAGCTTGTGTTCCCTTTGCAAATGATCCCAAATGTTTCTAATTATGCCAGTGGAGTCGGCACGAGGCTGTGTGAGCGCTTGTGTGTGTTTTCGTGTGCGTGTAATCGCCCTGACAGACACGCACACCCATACACTGGCCTCTGTTTATTCATGAACAGAGTAACAGAGATGGACAGCGTGGTCTTGACCTCTGCAGCCTCCGCTTAGGTCACTGCACGTGGTGATGACTGATGAGTGAAAGATGGGAGTGGAGATGGCTTTTCTCCACCGGTCTTGTCTGCTGGCATCGTCTTCCTGCTGTTCTCAAGTGATTTCCAACCTGGGGGGGTGGGTGGGGGCGAGATGTTAAGGGTGGCTGAGGTTGCAGGATGAGTGTGCAAAAGAAAAAAAAAGTGGAGTATCTACAGTGAGAGAAAGTTATTGGTCTAATCCACAGTGAACACACACTTGTGAGCCAAGCATTCAGTATGCAAGACCTGCATCACATTTAACATATGTAAATTGTTTGAATCTAATCTGATTTTGCATACAAACCGTGGAAATGTGATTGTTTGCACTTGCATTGTGTTGTAACAACCTTGTAGGTGCGTGACTGCACACACCAGGGAACATTTCATTAAGTGCTAGCAGAGTATTATAGTGGACTTCTTCTCTGGTTATTTCACCATAGATGAATATGCTGGAATTGAGCCTACTGTTAACTATGCCAAGTGCTGTGTGAGACTGTAGCAGAGTGCAACAAAAAGCATGATTTTAAAAAAGAGTAAACCACCATCCATTTGCTGGTTGACTTTTGGTGTTGTATTAGTGAAAAATGTAGCAGGGTTGCTGTTTCTGGAGGCAGGCGTTCACGGCCAATCAACTGGCCCCTTTAAGATTTTTAAAATGTGTCTTAATTTCCATGAACGTAATAAACACAGCTACCTTAGATTGTTTGCCTGCTTCAGACACCATTCATGTTTATACTGTATTTACTGTACCTTGAGTTCATTTCTTAGCATTTAAATTTACCAGTAATTCCACTTGCATAATTATTCTACTCATTCAGCTGCATGAATCAATATTATTTATAATGGCTTATTGTAATGTGAAAGGGGTCACTTGTAGTAATGAACCCACAGAGAATTGTCACCAAACTCTGCAGCTCTGCGGATCATTTTAGCATCTTTTAGCTCATTGTTTTGGTTTTGTGGCCCAAAACTTTACTGTTTTGGTTCAGTTTCACCGCTCTCATCAACTTGTTTCCAGCAAAAAAGCTCCGATAAACCCACTGTGCACTAACAGCCCGGGCAGCAAACAACTCACAGACACCGTTAGCTACTAGCTGGTGAAGATTTAGATTTAGATGTAGATATAGCCCATGCAAAGAATACTTCTAAGGAAGGAAATATACCAAATTCATGAAGCTAACAACCTTGTACACACAGGATGACTAAGGATAACAGAAGTCCTATAATCTTCAGATGCCGTCCTCAAAGGCCAAATGCAATGTGTATGGGTATAAAGCCGGCTCCAGACGGAGTCCGTGGTTGGGGAAAGTGGAGCATTAGCAGCTAAAGAGCAAGATAGTTTTCTCAGAAGTTGGTGGAGAGCCAGACGGAGCTACAAGGAGAGTAAATATTAAACTTAATTTAGTTGAATAATGAAACTACTACTCTGTGTCTGCAGGATGTTTAAATAGGCAACCGCTTGCTAACATGTTAGCCATATCCACTTTATAAGGTGATAATGTGCCAGATCTGGCCAAAAAAATCAATTAATACTGCTTTAGGGTTCAACCTGAGCAATTATTTCTTACTCTAGATCAGCTCTGCTTTCAGAAAAAATGTAAAAAGCTCTTGATTCCAGTCTGCACTCAAACCTCACAAAGTGTTACAGACAAACTTCGAGTGCACATGCAGGGTGTGACAATTCCCCACCCACATACCGTGTTACATGGTAGTGTGTATTGTACACATTTACAAAGAACAGCATTATACAGTGACTGGAACTCAAACAAGTGGTCTGGTCTGACCTCGTCCATACCTTGATGTAAGCAAGGAGAATGTGACATACCAGAATCTGGCTCCTAAAACCATAAAAGTTGCTGATTGCTTCATACTGTGTCTCCAACACATGGATATGGATAAATATCTCTGCTCCTGACGTGGAGTCCCATGCCAGAGCTCCGTGACCCCCAAAGCAACATGAAAAACACCACCCAGACAAATGGGCACAGTGATGCAGTCTGGCAGGCCTCAAAGACCTCTCTCTGCATTACAAGGCATTGTGAACGATTCACATTTTCCACTGCAGCCACCGTGACGCACGGCCCCGTCCAGAGGCAGCAATGAATGCTGGGTGATTGCATGCGTTGGGCCGTTCTTTGATGTCACCTATCGCTCAGCTATTTCCCCAATTAAATTGATTGTGCTAATGTGTAAAGTGGACTGGCACGATTAAAGGTAAGCCTTGTTGTTTTTGAGAAGGGCCTCAGATCCATCACCATGGCTGCAAAGCCAAGCATCCAGTGACACAAACTCTGGGCTTGGAAAAAGCCCTGCAGTTCTGCTTGAAACGCGAAGGGGAAATCATCAAATGTGACTTATTACTGGCGAGTGGAAAAGGATATCCTAATTATAATTATATCCTGACCAAGATGGTAGATATTTAAAAATGAAAACAATGGTAATTGCACATTTTAAGGGAGCAGTCGGCCAAAGAATTCCACCTTTCTGCGGGAGTCAAAAAGGCAGAGGAGATTGAAAAGGTAATTGAGGGGACGTCAGTGAAAAGGAAGCAGTCAAAAGAGAATAAAAGTTCAGTACGTTGAATAGATGAGTAGAGGGTGAAGGAGTAAGTGGGTGTGTATTTGTACAGTATGTGCACACACACACACACACACATACACTTTTAGGGAAAGTGGGAGAATCAAAGGAAATGGAAGTTATACAGCTAGCTCATAACGTGTCAACATTGTGCAGCGTGGGAGGTCGCCCCAGGGGAACGCCGCCTAACACACAAGGGAGAAATTCAACAGCTCTTTCAGCGGAAATCCTCATCATACATCTCCACAGCTTTAGGAAAGCAAAACAACCTGACGAGAGGACCATGGAGTCCTGAGTCGGAGCCCGGGCTGTGGTTGTCTCCGTCCATGAGGTGGAAAGGACCGTGAAAGATTTACTCGTTTTGACGACAGGAATCCGATACTTCACGTGTAAAAACTTCCCCATTGCACAAAATCAACATAATATGTCTGCCGGGGGCTGATAAGGTTTCTGACTGATGCCAAAGGTTCAGCGATTACTTCATTAGATGAGATTTACGGCTTTCCTGGTCTCTCTGAATTAAATACTCAAGACAGGATCCACCTATCCTGGGAAAGGTGACTGTACTGTGTCTCATGCATGTGCTCTTTCTCAGCAACACCCTTTTTCACACTTGGTTACACCCATTTACATCTGGGAGCCACACACTACATCAACAGCCTTTCACTGCGGGCTGCTGAGCACCTCCAATTAAAGCTGATGAAGCACAAGCTAATGTCGTGGTGGCGTGGTGCGAGACTTTCGACAAACAGAATCTGACAACAAATCTTTATCTCTCTCTGGCAGCGGAAAAGCTTAAAAATCATAATCTCTGTTGCAAACATAAAAAATAGTTACGCTGAATGCCCTTGTCACACATTTATTCATCACCATGTATTCCTGTTGTAATCTGTTTTTATTAATTCCCTTGACTTCTGTTGCTAATATTCTTAGCTAGCAAGCTATCTGACTTGTTAGGAAGAAAGTTAAATTGTTAAAATTTTCTTGTAGTTCTTGAGGATGACACCATGACGTCCTCCACTGAGTTTGAGGATGACACCATGAAGCGTACAGTCTTTAACTCGATAGCATGAAGAGTACTTTTTGACTGCACTGAGCTTCAGGGTGCTGATCTGTCACATTCAGCTCATCATTGCCAGGCATGCAGTCCAGATGTGAGTTTTAGGGGAAGGAAAAGAATAAGCTGAGTGTCGTCAGGATTAAGGCTTCTTTCCACATCACCTGGTGTACGTAAATGACTGATGAGGTTTGGATTCCCACACCAAACTAGCGATTCACCCAGAGTAGATAGCAAATCTAATGGTTCGATATGTCAAATACAGCAAAGACATCAAGATGTATCACTACTATACGAAAGTGCATTGTGACTTATAGGCCCGTCTTGTAGTGTACTGTCATAAGTGCTGACTGGTTTGGATCCTCAAGGCTGTGTTAACTTTCCAAATTCACACCCATAGTCACCGATAGCTAGCTACATAAGCTGGTTAGCTAGCCTGTTGACCAGCCAGTATCATGAATCTCATGTTTATGTATGAAAGATTAAGAATTTAGTGGATATTAAGTCCAACAAACTATGGTTTTTAACTCCACTCTGATGTTTGTTCAACCAACTTAATTATCAGATTGGAGATAATGAATTCTGTTAATATATCCAAATAAATGAACATGAACAAGGATTTCTTATTGGTGTAACATAACTGAAGGTGTATATTTGTCCATATTCCTATTACGTAATCAGATTAAATGTTACTTAATACAACAATTTTAGGCTTTGTCTTGTTATTTAGAGGGGCATTACTTTACATTTTGACAGTAGTCACATTACCATTTGCTACAACTCTACTACAAATCTGCCTGTACTATCGCCATCCTTGCAAGTAGCATTCAGAAAATTTCAAGTTTGCAAATGGCACAAAAATAATTTTATCTATTATCCTTACCTTCAGTCAGTGCCTTTTGGTTTGCTCATTCCCCCGTTAGCCCGAGCCGTTCTTGGCAGGACAGCATGAACGGTCAATTTTCTTGGGTTCTTTTGATACCATAAACCTGGTTTTTCAGCTCTCACTCAGCACCTTTTTCCTGAAGAAAACCATCTGTGCGAAGGATCAAACAGCCAAAAGGAAAGAGGCTCAGTCTCCCTGCAGTGGAGGTTAGGCCAGGGCCCGATGTTCTGTATAGTTCAAGGCCAAGAATTTTGGTTATGGACTTACAATGAGGGAGGAATGGTACTTGTAACAGACAGAGGAGTGATGGGACTTTAATTTCCCTTTACAGTGATGATATGACCAGAAAGATGAGGTATTGTGCGACAAATTAACTCATCTTTCCAAAAAGCTTTAATGAGGCTTACATAAGGGGAAGGAGTATTGCCAAAGACTAGAATTGCACAGGAAGCTGCCACTGTTTTAGATAGATATAAATCTAAGTTAAAGTAATAATGTGTTGAATTTTCATACAGATAAATTCCAGTTTTTCTCCTTTCTGTTGCCAACTGCTGTCATACGATAGTGGTTCAATTTACTGTATAAACTGTAGCTTTTACATTTGAAGGGTTTCATTCTAAAACACTATATTTACTTTTGTTAAGTTTGCTAGTTGAAATGAATCAGGCAAAAACATAATTGACTGTCCAATAGATAAACGGCATCGACTGTTCTCTAAACCCCTCCCCCGTAACAGCAATTGTTGTAGCATAGCTTAGCAACCGTAACTGCCTGTCAAGTCTTCGATTTCTCCGCATGTTGAAGCAGTGTACGTGGGGTTAAAAGCGATACTCAATATACAGAATAAAGAGTCTGGATGGTGGTTTCTTTTTTTATCCACAAGAGCAAAAATGTAAGGAATAAATTAAACAGTGCATTTGTCTGCTCTAACTTGACCTGCAAATCTCCAGGTACCTACATTAGTAACCGAGCATTACTTCCAAGGGCCAGAGCATTTCATACTATATTATTTTGAAGGGTTATATGTTATGTTACAACAGGGTCATGTTATAATGAAATAATCTTATCATCCCTTTATCATACTAATAACACGAGAAGTAACTAGCTCTACACTGCAATAAAAAGAATAATGCTCTTTCTTTGTTTCCGTGGCTTCTATGCATGTGGACATGCCCAGTCTTTTAGCACAATATCATGTGCTTTATGTACCCATCAAGTGCATATTTAAGACCGCCTTACAGGGTTCTCCTTTAAAAACAAGTCAGCCTTACATGGTGTTTTAAACCAACTCATTAGGTTAACATTAACGCTAGCTTAAGTGGCTAGCTAGCTACATCTGATAAAATCTGCTAGCGACATTTGTTGTTTCAGCCGGCTAGAAACGAGAAGGAGCCTGTTTTTGTCCACCACTGTCTGAAATCAAGGAACCGTTGTTATTCGAACATTACTACGAATTTCAAGTGGTAAATTTGCGCGAGAACGGAATGCCTGACAGGCGTAGCAACAGTAACTAAGGGGGGCGGGGCTTAGCGAACAGTCACTTGTTTGATAAGTAAATGTCTTGAGATGAGACTACCAACCGACAATTTGCTTAACTTTCATGCCACATACAAACACCAAGACCAGTTCTGATACATGTACGTCGATAAGTGGCTCTAATCTAGGCACTAATCTCCCAAATACTTCACTGAAGCTGGTCAGAAAGACCAACTAGGGCTGGGTATTGGTTGACATTTTTTTTTTTAATATATCTATTTTGCACAAGCAGGACGGAGCTGGACATTAGAGCAACAGTCAACTCTCCCTGGACAATTATGTTAAACACACACGCAATCACACACCACTCAGCCTCTAATGGCCTCTCTTGACACTTGGTAAAACCTTTCAGTCGGGTGTGACATTGGAAATCGGGACTCTCCACACAGGCCGATCCCGCGTGCGGACATTGAACTGGGTGTGTTAATGGCCCAAATGTCCTGTGCTGTCGAATGAAACACGCTCCATTGCAACTTAATGGTTTGAATCCTGATGTAGTGCACCACCCAGATATGCATGAGGAAATGAGTGAGGGAAATAAATCAAGGTGAGGGTTGTTGTTTTACAGTAGGAGGAGGCATACTGTATGTACTGCATTAACTGCACAGTGTTAGAATTCATACAAAGATGCCAGAAAGGACTGTAGAGAGCTTTTCTTCCTGTGTCCCTACACATGTTCAACTGTGGACAGAGCTGAGCTTCAGGTCTGCATCCAGCTGAGATGGATGAAGAAAATGTGTTTATGTTCAATGCAAAAGCCAGAGTTTTGTAGAGTTACATCCTATGTGAAAGTCCCTTATGGATGTGCGAGGACATTGTGAAGGCGATAATCATTCTGTCAGTTGGGTGGCATGAGCATCCACCACATGAACGCATGCAGTCAAACCCACGCAGTACAACTCTCACACGTACTGTAAAGCCCACCCGTCTGCAGTCAGAGCCTGGATCATCCAGAGTCATCTCTCTCTAGATATATATGCACCCAGCTACCTTCCTGTCCAGGATAAACAGAATGGGCTCAGACCCTCCACCTCGCTGCAGCAGTTAACATCAGCCTCCGTGAAACGCAGCGAGACCGCATCAGCCCCAGACAATTTTTACAAGCCCCACGCTCTCTGTCCAGCCCTCGATCAGTCCGCCCCTTTTCTCCCAAAGGCCCCGTTCCCCATCCCCAGACCACTCCCCTAGACCCCATTAACACTCTCAGGTTGAGGTTTTACTTTAAGAAAATGTTCTCTAAGGCACAGCTGCTCCAGAGACAGAAATCATTTCAGCGGGCGGGAGCCAAAGATCAGCAGTATTTTGAAGTTAGCAAGCTTAAACTCTTAACCAACAGAGAAGGAACTCCGATCAAGTGGCGACCACATCATACATTTGAGGCTTCGTTCTGATTCATATCCCCTAAAATATTCAAGCTGCTAAAAAGCCCATTTCTGGCTCTGTTTAATTGTTTGGTGTATGCTTTTTCTTCATATCCTGGTCAAACACATATGACAGGCAGAAGAGAGGAGGGAGAGAGACTCATATCTGTAGCCACAGTAGCAGAAAATTGACAAGAATGCAGCTTTACAACACTGTGGCAGGAGCATGAGTGTTCTTGTGCATTAAAACAGTCACTATTTCATCAGATTTAGATTCAAGTGTGAAAACTCATGACCATGTTAAGATGGTATGGAGTGCAAACAATATACAATACAATAATGGCACAGTAATGGCACTTGACAGGAATAAAATGCAACATATATAACTTAAACAAAGGTAAATCATTACGCATAAGGTGCCTTATTTAACTAAATCCCACAGATTCAATAATTTCTTCCCCTAAGAATACAAAATGTATTATAGATTAAATTGATTTGAACAAGCAATACAGCTGTATAAACTATTTAAAATGGGTTATAATGAATTTCAAATCTGTTATATTTGAAATACAACAAAGTGTGTGATAAAAAATACTGCATACCAAAAATCATTCAAAAAATTAGTAAGTAATAATTAATGAGCGTTAGCCGATTTGTAGTGGGGGAAAATTATTACTGGTAAAGGCTACTCACCACGCACACACACACACAGCAACAAAAAGAAGAACACACACACACGTAATTATGGGCCTGTGACATGCAGGTGAGGGTAACCTATCACCGCCAAACCCCCTACTCGAAGGACGGCCGCTAGCACCACTTGGCCTGCAGTACTCCTACAGGAACACAGTAAACAAAGGAAAATGTGGTCGGTTCACAGGATCGATAAATACTTTCATCACAAGGCGCAAATAACTAGCGTTTGCGATATCACTGTCACATACTCTAAACACTAAAACTCTTGGGGGAAGATGGGAAATAGAATCAAGAAAATAACGTTAACCTAACATACAACAAGGAAACGCTACACCAAAGCTTAGCCAAAATATACACAAAACAAAATACAGCAAGATAAAACAACCCTAAAGTTACAAATAGCCTCTCTGTAATTTCTCTTTTCATGCAGTAAATACTTTTCCCGTCTAAACTGAAAATTAAGCAGCAAATATTTATTTAGTTATTAATACTTTGTCTAGAATTCATCTTCCAGTTAGTAAAACTGCTAACTCCTAACTTACTCCCCTAAAAACTGTGGTTCTGTTGTTTGAGCCATTAATTGTTCACCAACTGAGGTTTAACCAAGGCAGGAAGATCATGTCTGCCCCTAGAGCAGCTCTGCTCATGACGTAATATGTTTGCATAAAACTGTAAAACTCCAGTGTGCTTCCCACTTCCTCTTAAAACGGATAGACATTCCACATTCCTTGCGATCATCTGCAGAGATGTGTAATAGGGAATAAGAACAAGGGTCCAATAATTTCAAACTGTAGAATGTGGAAATGTGATATGTGGCATGTGTTTCAATGCAAGCTCTAATAGCGGCGTCAGTGTCAAGTGTTCAAGGGCAAATTAAAGATGCTGATGGTATTTTATCTCCTCCGGTTTGAGACTCAAAACTCTGCAGAGGAGCATACTGTGACCACTCCTCATCGCCCTCACTGCTCTTTTATTTGACGTTAAGATAACGGCAGTGAATGAAAAGAACTCAAGTATCCCCGCAGCAATCTTCTTCTCTTTTGTCTCTCTTTTGTTTCCTCCAGTTTGTTTCTCTTTTGCACTCTCTTTCCCCTCTTCCTCCCCTTCAACCCCTGCTCTTCCTCCTCATCTATCTCCCCCTCCCATCTCTTTTCCTTAATGTATCCCAGTGGACGAGCAGGCCACGCCAGAGCCATAAATCTCAGCTCTGTATCTGTCCATCACATCTCATAAAAGTCTTATTCGTCCCAGTAAAAGCTCAAGCTTCTTTCCCTGTAAAGTACTTTTTTTGGGTGGCAAGGATCCCTGTAAATAATTTGTTGCCATGTATTTTACAAATCACCCTCCCGGTGCGATGTCCATCTTGTTTCAATCACCGCTTGGAATGGATGATTTGATGCGCAGCAGGCACAGATTGTTACAAGGTGGACTGGAGCTTGAATCAAGGATGGATGCACGCATATAAGAAAAGAAGAAGACTGTGTGTGCATAATGCATCTTGACCTGTGGGTCAAATTGTCTCCACCTGTTATTTTTGTCTCCTGTTGCCTTTCTTTTTTGGCACATCTGAAGCTACAAAGAATCCTTTCAGCATGTTGGGAATAATTTACGAATCTTGACCTCGGACCCTAAAAGTACAACAATGGAAGGGAACCTGGATGAGAGAGTATGAAATTTGCTGTATAAAAACCTGTTGAAATGTGGATCTATCTGCAGTGAGTCACTTAGAGGACACAGTGAACAACCACCTATTGCCACAAGGTGATGATATGACAGTTGTTGGTTTAAATGCTCTCTACTTCCTTGACAAGTACCGTTAAGGCGCCTATGAGCAACACAACGAAGGGCACGCAAGTCATGGTCAGGTGGTAGGAGTGGATGGTGGGCTTACAAGCGTGCAGGACTTTGACACCGGAGACCGGGATTCATATCCTGAGTCCTGCGTGTGGTTAGGTTCAGGCAACAAAGGCACTAAAGTCAAGTCATACCTTCCTTTGAGAAATGCTGTAAATGTTTGTTCAGGAGAAGTGACTCAGATTCAGCACAGCTGATGCAGCCTCTCTCAACTTCTCTTCAACTTGTGTTTTTCATTACGTTTAATAGAAATGACAAAGTGTTACTTTTCTACACATGGGTTGCTTTGATTGCTTTGGGGAAAATATGTGTTAGATTTTGCACATTTAAAATGCTTTAAAATATTTTCCCACAGGCTGGAATGAAACTCGTAATATACAGGAATATATATACAGTGTATACTGCATTATAATTCCATTAGCTCCTCCAGCCTTAGTGAATCTATGCTATTGCTGCACCTTGATGTAGTTTGAATATTCTGTAATCTGCTCTTGGTCCATTTACTTTCCCAGTAAATGTTTGTTCATTGTAATGCCAGCGATGACCTTATCGGCCAAATGCATCCTATGATCTAAATGCAGTTTCTTATCACAGCATGTGCAAAGCCAGAAGATGGCAGTGCAGAGCTTCAGCTGGTGTCAATATTACAGCCTTACAGTCATTCTGCTACATATCCCACAGCTCTAAGTATAGATCAGTGCTTCTCTGCTGGTCGGAACCAACTACAAGTCAGAGGATACATCCCACCTTCAGGATTTGAGACTGATTTCATTGTAGCCTTTGTGCTAACTGCATTTGACCCTGATGAAAACTGTATACAGTATATACTGTACACATGTACATGTGTTTAGCCTTCCAAGACCCAAATCTTCAGCTACTTTTCTTCCAAACAGTAACTTAACCTGCACATTAGTACATCTGTATGGGACAAGGGAGTCTGTTGATGCCTGTTCAGTAACAGGTTTCTTCAATTTATTATCTGTTCTTTAAGTTCAGCACACTTTATGTATCTTATTTTGTGTGTGCGTGTCCATCGTTAAAGATGAATGCAGAAACTATCAGTCTAGTTCTGTGTGTGTTTGCTTAGCTATTACCGGAGCAGACAGACCATCAGATTGCTAAAATGCATCCTGTTAGTGTGTGTGTGTGTGTGTGTGTGTGTGTGTGTTCCTGTCTGTAAGTCTGCATGTGAAGGTATGGATGTGCATGTGTACTGTAATTGCATATGTGTGCCTGTATGTTTGCCATTATTAGAACTCTGTCCTCTGCTGTAATTGTGTGTCCACAGACTGAACCAGAGTTATTTGGTTCACTGACTAGGACCAATACGACATCAGTTCACAGAAAAATATACATACTGTGAAATACAAGGGCATAATAAACTTCTACAACACACAACATTAAAGGTGATTATATGGATGAAGTCCAACCCTGTCAGGAATCCAAATCATCACTTTTGTTGGTTCGATTTTTTATTTTATTCTAATAAAAGATTAGGGGAAAGGGGACAAATTTATTACTGTTCTCTCCAAAATCTGAGAGGTGTACGTCAAAGTCATCTTTCTAGTCAATATAAAGTTTCAGATTGGAGTTTTATATAAACATTTGTCAGGGAAAGTGCTGCCCTTATTGTCTTGAAAGTGTAAAATTTGTTTAAAATGAAAATGTCTTTACCAAAATGTGTATTTACTGACCTACTGAAATTGACTAAGTTGGCCAAATCCAACCACAAGCTTCAAAATCCTATAAGTAATGTCACAGATAATGTATCCCACATTTAACAATTTGTCCTGACACACTGTGGTTGCGCCCCCAAAAACCCAACTATGTTCCCCTCCATTAAAATTTGACAAAACGGCAAGTCATGCTTACGTCGACCTAAAAAAAAAAACACAACGTGAATTAAAAATCACCCTAAACAACTACCACACACCACACTACCTGCTGGAGTTTGATCATCATACCTGCCACCTGCTCTCCATTTAATCACATGTCCACACCCTTGCCTGTATATAGGCACATCGGCACGGCCAGCTGGAGAGCAGGCTGTGGTTCTATGGCTCCGCATCCACTGAGGTTTAGCTCAAAAGATGTGATTATCTGTGGCTCTAGAGCACTTTTTTAAGCTTTAAATGCATCCAATATCAACACTAATAATGTCTACAGTAATGACAGAGTGGTGAGAGGAACTCAGCGTCTGTCACATTTACACTCAATTCTGCTTCCTGCAGGGGAGCGCAGCCCTCTTCCAAACCCCTCACACTGAAGACCAGCAGTGTGCGGTGGCTCTGGGCGCGCTCAGTTGCTGCCGCTCTGTTCTCTGGACGTCGTGTGAAGTTCTGCAAAAATGTGAGCGGCAGTAAAAAGTTATATTTCCATTACAGCCTCTGTGTGTGTGTGTGTGTGTGTGTGGGTTTTTATGTATTTGTGTGTGGACATGGACATGTGCATAGGTGTGTAGATGAGTGTGTATGCCTGTTTAGTTTAAGTGTTCTGGTGTGTGTGTGTGTGTGTGTGTGTGTCCATGCCTATGTGAACAGGTGTATAGTGGAGCGGCTTAGAGTGTGTACTGTGTGTGTATGCGGGCATGTGTGTTTGTGGATGTGTGTGTGCGTGACATTGGCTCCTCCATCTGCCATTACCTCACTGTAATAATAACACCATTATTCTCACTAACTAAGATTCCATCCTCAACTTTTGATGACAGTTGAAGCTCCTCCAGCTCCAGTGTGTGTGTGTGTGTGTGTGTGTGTGTGTGTTGCCCTGCCAAAGACAAATGCCCCAGGACACACAGCTGAGCCGGCTGGTGGGGGCTAACGTTTCACTGCAGAAAATGTGTCATCTTTTCTCACCGTGACGGATATTATATCCATGCCTCCTCCAGGTGCCCAGGCTCTTGTTTGACTGCGTGTGAGTGTGTGTGCATGTTTCCCGACTTACTGTACCCTCGCCATAATTTCATTAATCACAACCCTCAGACATTCTTTTTCCTGTCAGGAGAGAAAAGACGAGAGACAGATGATCTTTGTTTCCACAAAGACACTTCTTTGATTTCCGCCAGCGTCTTTCCTCTCCCAAACCGCTAAATGGGATACAAAACATGATCTCTTTTGACTGCCATTCAAAAGCCCTATTGGCGCTCCAGTCGGAAGGCTGGCCTGTATTGTCTTTAGATATGGGCTAGATCGTATAGACTGTGCATGTGGTTTTCCTGGCTTGGTAAAAATGCAGGAGGGAGAGGAAGAGAAATGTTGAATAGACATTACCAGAGCCATTTATTTTACATTGCTGAAGGGTATCAGTGTCAGGGAGGGATACAGCCCATATACTGAACTTCTGCTTTTCTAAGTTAGATTCGCTTATTTTGCAATGCACACACAGATTTTTGTTCAGTCACTTATTTTTCATCATTTTGAAATTTAAACTTTACAGACCTTGGATTATATTGCTGTCCTGGCAAAAGAACAATGCTATAAAAAAAGAAAATAAATAAAAAGTATGAATGAAAAAAACATAACTGTGGATAAAATATACAAATATCCAATTGAATGAGCTCATAAATTGTTCACAATGGCTTAGTCAGTGGTCAATGTATGCTTTATTAATGCTTTACATTTCTGGAATAATACATTATAATGCAGTAATAAAAATTAATGTAAAGTTGCATGTTGTTATCCAATATTATATGAATGATGATCCTCTGTAACGTTAACTTCCTGTCTTTTTAACCATGCTCTTTTTAGGGATCGTAAGTCATTCTGTCGGTCAGTTGGTCGACCAACCACTTTGGCTCAGAGTGAAATACCTCAACAACTATTGGATGGGCTGCCATGAAATTTGGTACAGAGATTCATTCCCCCCTCACGATGAATTATAATAACACTGGTAATCCCCTGACATTTCCTCTAGCGCCATCATCAGGTCAAAATTTCAATTTGTATAATACTTTGATTTATGACCATATACCTGCAAAACTAATGACACTTCCATCAGCTTTTCTCTACTTTGTCTTTAGTGCTAATTGGCAAATGTTAGCATGCTAATACGCTAAACTAAGATGGTGACCATGGTAAACATTATCTGCTGTCAGCGTACAAAACACACGCACATCTTTCTTGTCGAGGTTCTATGTCCAAATATTGTACGCGATTTCTGCTTCTCAAAGACTTGCAACACTGTAGAATGCTAATGCTAACTTTATTACATTTAGAAAAAGTACAACTTTGGGCTTGAAACAAATGTAATAAAGTTTAATATTTTTTAAAGGGAGCATTCTACAGTGTTTTGAGTCTTAATTAGGGAAGAGGACATTACCTGCTAAACTTCAGTATGTTAGAACTGTCATCGTGTTAGCATGCTGATGTTAGCATTTACTCAGTACAGCCTCACACCGGTGCTAGCTTGGCTGAAGACTCATACACTGTATTTATAGTAGTGCATTTGGGGTTGTGGTGTAGCTTTGAAGCCTATGCACGTAGCTGCCGAAGGTACACCGTAGCACCACACTGATGTGGTGGTGCTATCAGTGGGTGAAATCTGATGCTGAACTACAAATCACAACCTTCGCTGTAGGTTTATACGCCTGGACTGCTGTTAAGCCTTGCGCCAAGTATAAAACCAGCTTTAGTCTCAGGAAGAACCTCTCCCATGGACTATTATATCTCCACAGCATCAAGGCCAATACCCATTTGGTAATGACTTGATAACATCTGCAGGCTTACTTTAAAGAAGAAAAATCACACTTTTGGATCCATGATGTGCCAAAGTTCATAAAGTTGCACTTTTTTGAGGGATAATTTCCTGCAGAGCTTCTGTTTCTTCCTGTGGGCATCAAGTGGTTGGCAGGAAGCAGAGCTTAACGTCATGCAGCACCGATATGAAAACACAACTCAGCACAGTGAAGGATAAACAATCTCTCTTTATGGTTATTGTGATGGATTATGTCACTTTTAAGTTTTCATGGTGGACAAGACTGAATTGCAACAAATGAAGGAGGAAAAGGAACATATCCAACTACTGTATGCTGACTGTTAGAAAATACTGGAATAATATTAGGATTATGCATAAATGTGTTATTCTTCTTGTTGAAAAAGCTACAAGGCTACACTCACAAACACGGGGCATTCCAAGTGTTTTGGGGTGTGTCTTCCTCTCAATATTTATGGTCAGCATTGTTGTGTATCTGGCTGAACACGCGTGGTTTTCGATTCATGCATTTCATGGCTTGGAGCGAGCTCGACCTCGGGCCATTGGTTTGGACAATAATCACACATGATGCACATAAATATGCACAAACTCACACACACATACAGAAAATACACAATCAGAGGTTACTCAGGTCCGGTGGGAAGCGAAAAATAAGCATTCCTGTAAAAGGTTTGAACTTATTGACTGGGAAAACAAATTTCCAATAGGCGGCTGTTTATCTCCCTGCTTCAGAAACAGAGTGGTGGTTAGTGAGAGTGCTGGGCCAGCTTCCCAGACAAAGACTGACTGGCCCGGATCATTTCCACTGAAGATGTTTGTCATTTCTCAGCCAGAATCAGGCCTTATCAGGTTGTAGAAAAACATCAACTGCACAGTTCATGGTTTGAACAACACAGAACAACCTCAGTGGATGAAGCCAAGTGTTATCCACATCCATTCCTGGGTTGGTGTATCTAATCATGCTAAATACTGTTTATGTGTTCAGTGTGGAACTGATTTAAATGCATATTTTCTCTAAGTCCCTGGCTGCAGTAGTGGTAGCTGTTGTTGAAATGCTAGTTCGAATTCAGGTTTATTTATTTCTATAGGCTGTCATCACAAGTCTGTCTCAAATCAAACTAATCAACAATCAATTACAGAACAAAATGCAGATTTACTGTACGAAAAAAACATGCAAGTATGGAAGACTTAACATGCCTTCCTAATCTACAGAAGCCAGTCCAGGCTACCTGGCACCACCAACATCAGACCCTTAAATGTGTTTAAGGAAAAACTGCCATGAAAACCGTCATACATTTATTTATCCTACATCTTTCATAAGCACTGGAACAATAAATACAGTCTCCTACAAATCTCTCTGCCAAAAGCCCTGCTCTTATTTAGTAATTGCAGTGGTCGAGTATGATTTTAATCCAGTGCAAATCTGCTTTATTTATTATTTGTTCAGTAAAAATTTGAGCACAAATGGCCTTCCACATGTTGTTAAAGACAGATGTCCCTTGTTAAAAGTAATCCCACACAAATCAAAAACATAATTTCCTTTTAGTTCTCTTCGAGACGGAGAGTTTCTATTTTTACTTGATGTCTTCAAACTAGAAACTTAGCATGCATTTTAACTGCACATTTGCTAAATATGAATCATGGGGCATGAGTGATATCTGTCAATTTAATGATCCTGTGCAAATGCATTTAAAAAAAATGCAAAATGCCAAGGTTGGAGTTTTTATGTGAGTGGGAAAATAACAGCTGCACCAAATACAGTGATATCACTGTAATATAATAAAAGTTATATTAGCTTTCGTGAGGCTTTTCCATAATGATGCTGGAATTTGAAAGTTACAGTTTTGAGCTATCTTTGAGGGTGCAGTATGTGGTGTTGTCTTGGGTTTATATTACAGCTCAGAGTCTATAGGACGCACCTGGATGTGTGTGCAGCAGAGGGTGGAAAACACGTGGCCACAATGATAGCTTAATGATGGACATTTTCAGGATTCAGGAGGCAACTTGCTGTAAACCATTCAAAATACTGTTTAAAGGCACTTGTCCAAGCACCACATACCACATACGTACCACATATGGAGAAGACCCACTGGAATCAAACAAATCGCCCAACATCTCCACCACTTCTTGCTTGTTGCAGTGAGCATGTCAAGCTAGCAAGTAGCTTGCTCATTAGCAAACATAGTGTAAATAAGCAACCTGCACTTTCTCACATAATTTACGTGATGTTGTGCCAAGTTTGTATCTGTAATCCTTGAGGCCAGGGACATAAAAAAGAAGATACAATAGGTACAATAATGATCCTGTCCTCCACAGGCATGTCTCCACAGCAGGTAAAGTCTAAACTTCCTGACCCAGTTTTTCGACAAAATACTGCACAGACACAAGGCGAATTTCACCCCCATAAACTTAAAATATTTTTCACATTGCTGGTCAGTTCTACATCGCCTGGAATCCCACAATGCCTTGTGAAGCGATTTGTGTCCCGTAGAATACGAATGGGGGCTAACCTCGCATCATATTGCACCGCCTTCAGTGGGTCTTTACCGTTAGCTCTGGCTAGCTGGAATTCCAGTGAGAAAAGGTAGCTAGTAGCAATGATAATGCTAACCGAGACAATACGCTAACAGTTTCTCATTAGAGATAGTGAGATATTAACAAGTGTCCCAAAACATCAGCCAGCAGCATGGGTTAGAAGCACAGCCCCCCCTTGCACAAGTAACATGAGCATTAAAAAAAAGTAACGTTAACATAAACTGTATGAAATTCCTGCTGTTTGACTGCAGCACAATGCTGTTGATTAAAACAAAGTTTATTTTTTCCTTTCAGTTAACATGGTGATGTAGGGAGGGTATATAAATTACAGATAACATTTATTCTAAGGTCCTTCATGCATAAGTTCTCATATTAATAACATTCTTCTGAATTGAAAACATACGTTACAAAGCAGGATAGATGCAAGGCAGACACAATGGTTGTTACTGTGAGTTTGAACCGTATGTTTGTGTGCCGTTTTTACTTTCGGGACTGCACCATTAACTGGTCCCTTACAGAGAAACTCAGCGGGGTTCAAATGTGTTTTGTCTTGCTGTTGATTCAAGCTGTGTTACTCTGAGGCGCCACAATCATCATGGGTGGCCACATTGGGCTCTTGGCACAGCACATACGCGCACATACATGCTAACTTGCCCTATAGTATACAGCATGACCTCTCTCTACATACATACAAAGAGAAAAGTGTATGCATTTATAATCACTATCTTGCATGTACATACATACACAAACACCATAGACTGACGTATACATTTAACATTCTTTCACTTCTTCAAGTACATACATATACACACACCACTTCCACAACTTCTCGTGTGCATACATACGCAGTAAAATGCACTAAAACAGGAGAAAAATGTGCTTAATGCATGTTTATATAACCTCAGCACAAATTCAAAGGGACATACACACTCACTCATGCTACTTCACCCCCCCCCCCTCCCCGCTGGGCCGTCAAAACAAACTGCTCAAAATATGGCATTTGTCTTCTGATTAAACACTCACATTCCAGCAAACTGCGTTTGGCCTGCCAGGCAACAGCCGTCATATTGACAGTCGGACGTGCGGTTTGTCCGGGTGATCTCTCATGAAGGGGAGCTTTATGGCACAGCCAGCTCCATATAATCAGCTTTAAATGGCCCAAATGCTAACGAGAACGACGGCACCCTCCCTCCCTTCATACCAGCCGGCCGGCCCCAGGAGTCAGGAAAGACAGAGACAACAGCTACAGAGGCTATGAAGAAATGAGGAATGTTAGGGGGTTCAGATATCCCTAAATGTCAAACTTATTGACGCATAACTGTGATAAAGTTTTAGCAAAATCCATAACCATCTATCTGGAAATTGTTAAGCTGGAATGATGATTGCCTCTTGCATGCTAAGTTGCTACAGCTATGCATATGGGATGGGATAGTAAAATTAGCAGCCAAAATATTTGAGGTTACTTCAAGTTAGCTTTACCAAAAGAAATCAACCATCTTAATTTATAGGCTGACAGTGATGGGTCATTTATTTCAGGAAATGTTTATACTGCCGTAATAAATCTCTTCCTTATTTTCATAAAAGTACAAGTAGGAACAAAAAACGAGTGACCCAAAAGGGGTTGAAAATTTACCTGATTATGACTGTATCTCATCTTTGCATGATATTATGTTTTCAGTTTTTTTTTATTTATATGGGCAACATACTGTATATGTGTTAGACATATACCATGCTATATTTAGAAGTATTTATATGTGTCTGTTATGTCGATATATATCATATATAGCACAATCTCACCGGTATTGGGGCATATATGTTTATATATAATTGTTCTGTATGGGACAGCATCTTGTGCTCTCAGAGACAGTCAAATGCTGTTATTACTGTATAAAAGCTCCACTGTCTGACTAAAAACCTTTCATATCCTTGAGCGACACATTTTATCCATCAGATGATGCAGACAGGATGCCTTTATGGTTATGTAGCAGCTCCGTCACAACAATGTCTTAGATTGAGGGTAAAGAAAGAAAACAGCCTGGTGAACGTCAGGCTAAAGTTAGAGGAGTTCTGCTGAATTTTGTTCATTAATAGGAGAATAAATGGAGAGAAGAGATGAGAAATTTGGTATTTTAACTTTATGTTCCTCTAAAAGTGTACAAAATTAGCCAAATAGACAAAATAATTATATTTAAGATGACAGCTACAAAAGAACCACCATAATTCTCCTTGAACTGTCACAATTTAAACCACTGAGTTCAGTATTAGCCTACATTTAAAACTGAACGGAAATTTGAAATATCCTCACTCTTTGTGTAAGGAAATATGCACTGTAATGGAAGCTAGCAAGCCAGGCTACCATGCACTCAGAAAATGGTAGCTAGTTAGCCTAGCTTGCTAACGTTTGTACCAACATTGTTAGTCAAAACTGTCACTGCAGAAAGATAAATAAAACTTTTTTTTAAAAACTTTTTTTTGAGAACTACACATTTGACCAAGTACACAAGTCAAAACAATCACCAAGGATATTTATTCTGATTTCATAGCTAATTAGTCTAACTTGCTAACTTTAGTACCAACATTGTTAGTCAAAACTATCGCTGAAAAAAGGTAAATAAAACCTTTTTTCAAAAACTTTTAGATAACTACACATTTGACCAAGTACGTACACAAGTCAAAACAATCACCAAGGATATTTATTCAGATTTCATAGCCAAAAATGTGAAGATATGAGTTGTCACAGATAAAACCTTGACTAGCATACACTATGCAACGGCAGCTCCGTGTCTCACCTTAAGTTGCCCAGGCTTCATTTTGAAATGTGGAAAAGTAATTTTGATAAAACCGGACAGGAACATTTTCAGTCCATATAGAAGAGGAAGCCATGGGTGTAGGAGCTGTGGTGGGTAAAAGTCTCCGGTGAATTGAACTCACCACACATAGCTGTGGGTAGCTTCTTGAAATGTTGACTTCATGTTCAGCCATGCAAATCTTATTAAATGAGCTGAGCTACAATGGGACAAATGGGCTGAAGTTAACAAGGCAGAGAGCATCTGGTAAAAGTAAATCTTTACAAGCCCCAGACACACAGACGGAGGAACACAGTGAAAAAGACGCATTATACATAGATAGGAAGAGGATGGCTTTATGGGACAGCTGTGTAACCCAAGAGAGCAGGAGGAAGTGTTAAAGGATGCTACTGAGGCATGTTGACATCGACTGCCCTCCCTGCCTTTATGTTGCATTTTGTAGAGGAACAGAGGGTGACTTATTTACTATCAGAAATATCAGCCTAACTGAAATCACTCATAGTTTCTCAAGCAATATGTGCTGGTGTGTTGCAAACGTTTTGACAGATATATAAGAAACGGTTCATCTTTATTCACCGACAATGTGCAAATAAAGTTTAAGTACTGTGAACATTCAGAAGTAACTAATTAGTCATTTTGTTGTAGGAAAAATGGTGCAGGGAGACATAATAGGTGGGAGCCAGCAGGAAATACTGCACGTATTAAAATATATAAAAGAAACTGATGACATAACAAATGTAGGGAAAATAAAATATTTCACAACATCAAGTAGATAACTAGACAAAACCTAATATCCTAGCAACTTTGGATATTGGTTGGGTGGTTTTTTGGGTAATCAAAAAGGAGAAACATGTAAAAATGAAGCATTTTGTGTCTAAATTGACTTCAGGAGATAATTTTTACGAAGCCATGTAAGTGGCAAACTAATGCCCAGATTGCCCTAAAACAGGTCGTAACCTACTGGGATCTTTGTGAATCAAACTTTGCTTCCACTGCTTTCATAGCTGTGATATTTGTCATCATTGCTCAATACGAGTTAATGATCTGAAGCGAGCATTTCTCCCTGTGTGTGCAGCTTGTAAAAATATCACTGCTGCTTTGCGACTGTAGATTTAAATGGCTGTAAAAGCTGTGTGTGTCTGTCTCAGTGTGTGTGTGTGAACGTACTTGTGTTAAAGTCAGCATGGGTTGCTGCCTGCCTGCGCGAGCACTTAACCTCAAAAATACCACGAATCTACAGGATACCTATTTGCATAGAAGACATAATTGAAACCATAAAAATGTTTGTGATCCTGAAGTAGGGAAAGTCAGTAATTTGAAGTATTCTAATTACTGTAATTATGAATAAGCTTTTGCATGTCATGAGAACATAAAAACTGAAATTCTGTTTAAACTGCGTCACATCTTTTGAAAAATAAGAATATATTTCACATTTCTGTACGTTTACTTGAGCAGCACCCGAGCAATATTTGGTATTAGTATTTGAGTTGTATTTAAAGGATGATACCCGTTACATTGCTGCTGACCATTTTCCAAAGAATACCATCATGTTTTAGATTTTTGAATGTTTCCCTTTATTTACGTACACAATGAAAATCAAGTGATGGCACCTCAGCTATGATTGGTACGTTTTAGGGATTTAGTGTTTTGAATAAATAGCCAGTAAGTAATTAGTGCAGTTTTGTAATATACATTGGAAATAAATAGTTTACTGTAGTTTGGTTACAGATTAATATTAGTATATAATATAATTTAATAAACTGCACAGGCAGTTTTAAGTGTTCCAGAGGAGGAACCTGTTCTTTTCTCCACCTGAGCAGGAGGTGAGGAAAATGTTAAATCAATAGAATAAGTTGAGTTGTACAGCACTATCACACATTACAAATAATATGGAGTATCTAAATACATGTATTTCAGGTGACAGCACTGATCTGCTCTCTGAGAAATCCAAGGACACGGGCCCTGGTGAAGAATAAGTGGGAGAGCTGGCTAGCCGATAAATTGGGCCTGCAGCCTTTGCTAGATGAGGTCCCAGCCTACTTCGCAGACGGTGTCTGGGACCGGTTCTCTGGCAATGTATGCTTTATTGGATAGATGGATGGAGCGGATGATCCTGAGCTTATTGTTTCTTTTTGTTAATTTTTTAGGTCATGGTCCCATTCTTGGTCATGCTGGTCGAGAATGTTGAGAGTCGCTTTTCCGACATGGTGGACTTCAAAGTGCTTGCTTCCAAAAAAATTCAGGAAGGATATGTGGCGGCTCAGTTATGGGCGGCTGGAGATGCAGCCTCAAGCGGGACACTTCCTTATGCTGAAAGAGCAGGACTTGCTTGTAGAGTGGGAAGCATTTCAGGAGCGTGCAAATGCTCCCAGACCTCAAGGTTTGTCTGAGCTTTCCACAAGAGTGTGGGATGTGGGTGTGGTTAACGGTTCAATGTTGAGTGCATGTAAATAATGTTGCATAATTTGTTTGTTCTTGTGTTCTTTCTTCAGTCAAGGACTATGGAGGAGTCTTCGCTGTGGCTGGTAACCCCTGTCTCTCTCTCTAAACCAGTACATGATACAGTATGTTGACACTTTATGACTATCTGGCCACTTCTGGCGACTTTTTGAGCAGCCAATAGTTCTTTGGCGCGATTCTAACTCAAAGTCTAATGTGTCGAATGTTCCCTTGTGTTCATTTGAGTGCTATGGAAAAGTTTGCAGGTCTCAGCAGCTGTAGTGTTTAAGCTGGAAGAAAACCTCCAGGGCCGAACAGCGCTGGCTCACCGGGAACACTGGGTGCAACTCACCTCTGCGAGTGTTTTCTCAACTGGACTCCAGTATGGGAGCCTCAGCACTAAAGCACTATCCCAGATGTATGCTATGCATCAAGCTTTTTGATTGCTGTCCATAGGATACGGCGCCCAAATGGCCGTGGATCCGATGGCTTTCCAGTGGCTTTATGACTTGAGATCTTAATAAAGTGTCTGAATGACTTTCCAGTGCTCTCATTCGCCCTTATTCTCTTTACTGCGGGAAAGCGAGCCCTCTCTGAGTGCTGTGAGGATCTGCCTTGAAGAGCTTTGCAGGTTTTTGCCTTTGAAGGATCCGTACAGCAGGGATTTTCCCACTACAATTCATCACTGTCTGTCTTTTCTGTGTGTGTGTGTGTGTGTGTGGGTCTGCCACAGGCCTTTACTGCTATTAGTGGGGATTTTGCCCTCTCTTTGAGGTGGTGATCTGTTTCATTTAAATAGGTGAGAACTTGGATTAGTCTTGAATCTCCTCCACACACTGTAGGATTCACTTTCCCACTGGGCGCTGCAGTTCATCATGCAGTGGACAACCATTTCCCTGGATGTGTGGTGGGTCTGCATGTGTACTTTTAAAAGAACCCCCGAGATTAAGACCACGCTGGGAACGTGGACAGCACGGTGACCAAGGAGTTACACAGGCTGTCATGTAAACGGAAAGGTCAGAATTTGATTAGCTGGTGAATGTAATGGAAGATTTAGCAGCTAAAGAGCCAAATATTTCCCTCAGGAGTTGGTGGAGACCAAAACGGAGCTAAAAAGAGATTAAACATAGACTTGCAGTCGTTTGGGTGGCGAGAAACACGATACCAAATGATTGGTAGTGTTTCTCTGTCTGGATGCATCAATAAGCAATTGTTACGCTGCCCCCTAGAGGCAATAAATCAATTAATGCCGCTTTAAAGTGAGACTATGTAACTTTTGACATAATAAATCACACATTCTTACTCTTATAAATGAAAAGTTTAATTTATAAGCAATAAAACACATCCTCACTCAATTCAGTACACTCTGCAGCTTTGCTGCTACAGCCTAACTTGGTCTGGTATGACTAGTAGCATTTTATGGCTAATGTTAGCTAATGTTATCATACTTTCTTTAGATAGATATTGCTGTGAAATTAACAGTTGTCAGTTTGTGACTTTCTAGACTTCTCTCTTCTTGTGACGCTGTTACACCACGTTTTAGCATATACCATTATCCCATAATTGCTTACCTTAAAGCCCTACAAAAAGTGAAAGCCAGCAACAGTTATATCCAGTTGGCTTGATAGCTCAGGTTCAAAATTTTATTGCCCCTGACTGGTTTGTGGCAAGGCACAAAAAACAACACGGAAAGTAAAGAGATAAAAATGAATAAATGTGTCTGTGTATATCAGGCAAGCAGAGTTTAACGGCACATTCCACAAAA
The DNA here is from genome assembly GCA_008360985.2 of Macquaria ambigua. Lineage (NCBI taxonomy): Eukaryota > Metazoa > Chordata > Actinopteri > Centrarchiformes > Percichthyidae > Macquaria > Macquaria ambigua. Next base: position 86,205 of record VMKM01000803.1, read on the forward strand.
CTGAGTCTCGTGTCTTTATTTCAAAGGGAGGCTTTTCTCCAGACATCGTTGACAATTTACAACCTTGGGGCTTGCTTCAGGTCCTGTGTGTCCCATCTTACACACATTCATGCACACACATACCTATTTAGAGTACCCCCTCCACCGAAGTATTTTGGCAGGGAACCTCAGACGCTTTCATGTGCTTAAGTCATGTCTATCACATTAACCTTAATTGGCGTGTGCAAGCGCAAGAAACAACAAACACATCCTGAGTGCTGCAGAGACAGCTCAGGCCCGAGGGGGAGGCAAGTGCACATCAAATAACTGTGACAGTAGAAGAAGTGAGCGGGCGCTTCGGGACAGATGAAACCGCTCTCTCTTCTGCAGAACAACGTGTTGTGAAGAGCTGACCACAGAGCTGTGCAGAGCTGCTACTGTGTGGAGGGTGATAGTCATACAGGCAGTGGCAGTGAGGTGCACTCAGGGATTAAACAAGCACAAGAATACCAAAACATGAATTCATTTGCTGCATTGCATTCACGCTGCCCGTGCACGACATAATTTGTGTGCTCACATTATCTTGTGCGAACATGAGTAAAAAAAAAAAAAAAGTTTTTCCGGGATTTCAGGGGCTCTGTATTTTCCACCATCTGCTGTCACCAGAAACTCTGAAAGCTTTTGTTTCATTTGCTCTGGAAGAACAGCATCCTCTTCCTGTTTTATGATTATCAAAGACTTTTTTCTTTTCCCTTACAATACGACCACAATGGATTGCAGAGTAGAGGTTCTTAGATGCTGGCAGGCATCAATCTATATTTGTTACAGTATTTAGATTCCAATGAACATTTAATTATGTGTTGATGTTCGACCTTTGAAATAATAACGTCAAAAGTCACCGCAGTGTATACCAAACAGGCAAACACCAATCAAGACCAGCGAGGGTGTAAAAAGGTTGCAAACAAACAAAAAGAGAAAAATGAGCAAAATTTCCACCTCTTCATTTTCTTCTTTTCTCCTCTTGTCACAAAAACAACTCTTTAGGTCCCTAGAAAATGAACAGCAGCTTTTAACTACATTGTTTTTGGTTTGTTGAGAGGACAGAGAAAATGGAACCATCTGAAAATCTGTTGCATTATTATTTGAATGATACAAATGCTCATGAAATACTTTTTGTGCATTTTTATGTTCCTCTTTGTGTGCATGGCATTCCCATCAGCCTCAACTGTACTTTATTGCTAATTAGCAAATGTTAGCATGCTAACACATTAAACTAAAATGGTGAACACGGTAAGCATCATACCTGCTAAACATCAGCATGTTAGCATTTGCATGATGACGTTAGCATTTAGCTCAAAGCACCACTGTCACTAAGTATAGCTTCACAGAGCCGCTAGCATGGCAGTTTAGAATATTTGAAAAACAATAGATGAGTAAAATTACCTTTTTAAAAAAGTCTCTGAAGACGTCCCACTTTTTACTTGCTAAACTGCTGCCACATCAAGACATGAAAGTTCAAGTTTAGATCTTTGATTGTACCACAGATAACACTAAATGGCCTGGAGACAAGTTAGTTGAGTATATTTTTTTAGTTCTATGGTGTACATCTATTGTAGAATACAATCAATATACATGCAGAGATATGACAGGCAGCTTAATGTGTTTTTAATTCTTGGGAAAGCACGAGTGGAGCAGATTAAGTGTTTGAATCACACCTTCAAACATCCCCACCACATTGTATACACACACACACACACACACACACACACACTTTCCCTCTCCCACCATTCCTGGCGTCAGTCGAAGCACTACATGTGAGACACCCCTCATTAAGTTTGTGTGTGTGTGAATTTTGACTGGCCCCTCTCCTCGCTTATTAAACGTTCATAGGAGGGCAACTACTCTGATGTATAAGTTCCCTCAGCTTGTGTGTGTGTGTGTGTGTGTGTGTGTGAGTGTGACTTCTATGAGGCCTGCATCCTGCGGTGATCGCACAGGGAGAGCTTTTCGGTCTACTAACAAAGAACCACTGTTCAACGCATTACTGTACAGAACAGTGTAGAAAAGCAGTTGTCTCTGCAGAACGTGCATTTCCTCATGCATTTATTCTGCAACTGCACATCACAGTTCTTTACTGAGAGTAAAACAACATTTGTAAACCATTTAAATACAGTAAAACTCAGGAGTAAGCCTCAGACAACTAAAAAGAAGACAATGTTACCATCACCTTACTATTAATGGACAATCATTGCACAATTGTTCAGTGCAGATGGATGGCAGGTGTGTAGCATGATTGGTTGGCAGCAGGAGTGAGACGGAGAGCCGCGTCCAGACAAACACACACAGACAGAGAGAGAGAACAAACAGGGGACTCACAAGGAAGGGATAAACAGTACATCAGTGTTCCTATTGCCCAACTATGCACATCTCTTGTGACCTCCACATCCCGCAAAATACTGAGGACATGAAACCTGATCTAAAACGGACCATTTCAAAACCTACCTAAAACCAAAGTACATAAATTAAAGTTATGAAAAATGGGACCCAATCAGAAAGGGACCTGAGCACAGTCAGACCTGATGTGAATAGATCCAAGGATCATTAGACCCCAAAAATCACGTGGCCCCGAACAGAACCAAATAGAGAGAGAACAGAAACAATGGCAGCACCGATTAACAAGCAGCCACCGTCAAAAAGAGTAGTATGTCATTTTCCCTGCACTTCTTAGTTCACACTCTCTGTCTCGCCTCAAAATTTCCTGCAATGATCATGACATACCATGTGATTAGAGCTGGTACTGAGTCTGCTCCACTTGGGTATTAGACATATTGACAGACCTGAGACCTGTGGCAATACTATGGGGCCCTACCTCACCCATTTAGACTCAATATGATTTGGACCCAACCCAACAAGGGGCCCTGGTTGGGTCTCGGTTGTAGGAACTGAGTGGACCTATGAGGACCTCTACCTCAGTGTCCTCAATGCAGCCCTGCTTGAATTACATATGTGGCACATGTTTGCAGCTGCCAGCTGTTTACTGCTTTGTTTTCTGAAATTTGCACCAAAATATCTTTCAGTTTATGTAATCACAACAGGTCAAAGCTGAACTTTGCCTCCTTCTCTCCTTTGTTTGTTCTTGCTGGCCTGCAAGAACAACAAAAGACCTGTGAAGCAACTTAAAGAGGTGGGAAACTTAAAATTGTTGGCGCACATACCTGCCGCTTGTTTGCCCTTGCTCTTTAATATATTCATCCAAATAACAAAAAGAAATTGGTTAAAATCAAGTGAAAGAGCCTTTTCTTACACCTTGTCTGCCTCAGCAGTCGTCCTCAAGCCAGCAGGGTTAGAGAGGTTGGATCTTTTAAATCCTCTCTCTGGGGAGCTAATCTTCCATTCCACGCTTTAAGCCAAAAAAACATTTTAGGCGATGTAATTATTCGGCCTTCACAATGCCTGCAGCCTTGCTTGCCTGCGTACCTGGCTGGCTCCCCGTACAGGGTTATTTGCTCGGCTACCAATTGCTTGTAAAAATAAAAAATAAAAAAAGCAGCTTCTGAAACAGAACAACTCATTATTTCTCGTAATCAAGTTCAGATTCGGTTTATCCATCAACTGCTGCTTAGCTTGCTTAGCGTTATGAAAACCAGGCCGTTTCATTTTCCTCTGATTTACATGCTGGTGGTGCTGACTGAAATATTACAGTGTGAGTAATAGTGCAGGGACACATAAATGTGTTTATTTAATAACAGACAATAAAATATAGCTGCACATCAAAGCTGCGTATTCAGAAATCTTGCAAATGATAGATGTTACAAATAAATGTCGGCCTCAAATTACATATGCATCAACTGTGAGTGTCTATTAATACGCAGAGTTTAATTATCAGTACACAGATGTACACCTGTATACAGTTGTACCCAGGTGAATTTGCAGGCACACAGAGACACACATACTCACACAGGCTTTTCTATGTTACATCTCTGTTGAGGCCTGAGCGACACAGCCAATTATTTATTACCCTGTCTACAAAATTATGTCACAGAGTCGCTGTGAATGTGTTAAACAGATCCGAGACTCCAAACTCTGATGCTGACCAGAGTGGACAGCTTTCATTTCATTTCAAAACAAAACGTAACATTTAATAGAATAATAATGTAGTTTCCTGTAGAAAAAACAAGGTTGAAGGTTAAACTTTGATCATCTCTGAGTAAGAAAAAAAACAGTGGGGTGTTGAAGGTGGTCGGTTTGAGTTAGATTCTCATTCCAGTTTCTGTTATACAAGGTGAAAAAATCTCACACATTTTGTCAACTTCCTAGCAAATATTTTAGTTTTGTAAAGAGTTCAACTATTTTGGATTGCCATTACCAGAATTTAACAAAAGTTAAACCTGCGTTAATTAACATTATAAAGTTGATATGGCCAACATGTTACCAAACACTTGCCTATTTACACATCCAGCAGACAAAAAGAAACATTAGCATTTATTTAGAGTCTTGTTTCTGGCTGTGCACCTAGCTAATATTAATCCAATATCCACTCTCCTTTTAGCTCTGTTTTGGTCTCTCCGCCAAGGAAAACATCTAGCCTTTTAGCTAGTTCAGCTAAGCTAGCTAAGAATTTACTTAGCTAGTACTTAGCTATGTTCACCAGCTAGTCACTAGCTTTATCTGTTGTTTGGTAAGTCCAATATTAAGTCCCTTTTAAACTCTGTTTCAGTCCTCACAAACTACTGAGGAAAATATCTGTCCCTTTAGCTAGTCCAGTTATGCTAGCTAATCATTTACTTAGCTAGTACTTAGCTATGTTCACCAGCTAGTCACTAACTTTATCTGTTGTTTGGTAAGTCCAATATTAAGTCCCTTTTAAACTCTGTTTCAGTCCTCACAAACTACTGAGGAAAATATCTGTCCCTTTAGCTAGTCCAGTTATGCTAGCTAATCATTTACTTATCTAGTACTTAGCTATGTTCACCAGCTAGCCACTAACTTTATCTATTGTTTGGTAAGTCCAATATTAAGTCCCTTTTTAACTCTGTTTCAGTCACCAACTACTGAGGAAAATATCTGTCCCTTTAGCTAGTCCAGTTATGCTAGCTAATCATTTACTTAGCTAGTACTTAGCTATGTTCACTAGCTAGCCACTAACTTCATCTGTTGTTTGGTAAGTCCAATATTAACTCCCTTTGTAACTCTGTTTCAGTCTTCACCAACTAGTGAGGAAAATATCTGGCCCTTTAGCTAGTCCAGTTATGCTAGCTAAGTGTTTACTCAGTTAGTGAATGCTTCGCTATGTTCACTAGCTAGTTGCTAACTTTTTCTGTCTGTTGTTTGGCACTGGGCTTGTAGTATAGTGGGTTCATCAGAGCTTTTTCACTGAAAACAACTGCCTGCTGCTGGAACTGACAATGATGAGAAAGATTAGAGTGAATCAAAACAGTGAAGTTGCGAGCCCAAAAATTAAAACAATGAGCTAAAAGATGCTTAAAGGCCTCATACAGCTGAGAGGAACTGCAGAGTTGGGTGAAAATTCTCTGTGGATTTGTCACTATTTAAGCAACCCTTTTCATATTACACAATCATTTGATGCATTGGTATTATAAGAATTAATATTAGTGCAAAACTCTGACTCTCATTGCTTCATAAGGACAAAATGTTTCACAGCAGTGCAGCAACGTGACACAATGATAATCTCTGGGAATGTGGTCAAGTGTAAATGTCACTGCTTTACCTTCTCTTTAACTCAAATTCCTATCTTATCAAATACCCGAGGGGCTTTTTTGAGATTTCTCATACAGATCTGTGAAGTCTGGATGGCAATCAACGTATCAACACAAATCCTTCTAAATACCAAAATCTTCAAATGAAATCAACACATGAAGGTCTGGAAAAGTTTGGAATTTTACCATTTAACCCAGAAACCCTGCTTTTCTCTTTAACGTCCCCCGTTCTCTCATCGCTGTCATTTTTCTCTTTTTCCCCTCCTCACACACACAGTCGCACACATCCAGTTTTGTTATCAGTTCAAAGCACAAAGAGAGGTCAGCAAGGGAGCATGTCAGTCAGACAAGTTGTCACCCAAATGATGACAAATTGGCCGCCTCTCCGCTCGCCTCCCAATCAAGTCCAGGCCTGGCTCTCATGCACGCACAGTTCCTGTAAATGGAGATCGATGGCGCTCAGGTGAAGCTCACAGTCCCTTAGCTCAGTCACACACAGTCAGCACTCTGTCTCTGCCGTATAGACTTAAGAGTTGCTTAGAGACAAATAACTGAATTCATCTGGGTTTCAGTGGGGGGTTTTAGTGTCTCATGATGGCCTAAATGCTACTACATGCTTTTTCACCTAGAACACACACTGAATACTTCTGCTTTTGACAGGAAAATTGACGTATTTGACCATATTGAACACAATTGCTGTTGGCGTCAGGCTTCCTTCCACCTCGTGCATTATAGAGTACAGAGGCAGTATGACCGAGGGAAAGCCTTCACCTGTTTCTGATCTCGACTCTGCTACTAACCCTGCCGCCTCTCCAATGGGCTTGTTGCCAGGGAGACAAACATCATGTAACCCAACGCTGTGAGTCTTGCAATAACATTGTCTTTATCGTCGCCGATGGATGGAATTTTCTCATTTCACGTCTTGAAGCTGAGAGAAAATGCAGGAATGCTTTTTCTTCTGGTGAATGTAGAGCGGAACATGGGGCAAACTATTTGCTTTCTTTCATGCTATTTTCTCCCACTTCTCTGGACTTTATTGTCTCTCTATCTTCTTTTCTATCTTTGGCCACTTCATTCGTACAGGCTATGTTTGGTTTGCAACTTCACATGAAGCTGTAGCTGCTTATGTTTCGTATTCAGGAGATACTAATGGGCATTTCAGAACTTATCAGGGAGTAAATTCATATTTTAGTGGAGATAAAAATTTGGGATTATTGAGCGTGAACCATATTAGCCCAAATATGAGATTTTATACACTTGCTAGCGGCATGGCTCTATGGATAGCGATGTTGGTCAGTCGGTTGTTCTGTCCACCACTTTGGTCCAGACTGAAATATCTCAACAGCTATTGAATGCATTGCCATGAAATGTGGTACAGTCATTCATGTTTCCCTCAGGATGAATTGTAATAACTTTGGCGATCATCTGACTTTTCATCTGGCGCCACCATCAGATCCAAATTTCAGTTTGTCCAGTACTTTGAATTATTAAATACTCGATAAAAGCATACAGACATAAATCCCACATTTGTGTAGCTTATCAAAGTACCTTTTGCAGGTATTTGGTCATAAACCATTTTTCACATGAGAAAAGGCTTCCAGGATGAGGACTATCTTATCGTTGGACTAGACAGATACAATATTTTGTATCTTCAAAAAGTGTTTTTCCAAAAACAGGTGTGAAAAGAGTGGGCCAACATGTTAAGTTCATTTCTGACCTTGGAGAACTACTCAAACACTCAGCGTTCACTTACTAGCATTTTCAGAGCTAGCTGGAAAAAGCTAGTTAGAGGAGCTTGAATTAATCTTTTGTTTTTTGTCAGTCATTTGGGATTATCTTTTTTTTTTCTCAATGTAGAACTAAATGAGATAAAGACTTTATTGTGAATTCAACAACATCTTTGCAGTATCAAAAGATTAATTCATTCAGAATTGAAGGCACTAAAACAATGTTCAACTTTGAGGTTTGCCCTTTACTTGAATTTCTTATCTGTCTATTACGGGCCCTGAAATTACAATATATTTGGAATACTTGGTCCCTAAATAAAATTTGTTTAAAAGCTGTTATCCTGTATTGATTTCCATTAGTGAATCTATAAACCGATCACAACAGAAAAGATGGAGATAAAGAGAAAAAAAAAACATGGAAGATATGAGGGAAATGTTACTTATTTTTGCACATTTCATAAGTTGAGTTTCTTCCGTTCCTCTTCAGCTTCTCTTTGTTATTGTTGCTTCTGTGAAACCCACAGGGATCCATAAAGTTTAATGTTCTCTCACTACCTTTAACTTTACCTTTGCACTTTTGCTCCTGTGACCTCTTTGATCAGGGGGATGAACTAACTATTGAGACACGCAAGAGTGAAGTTAAAATTACACTGACTCTATTCTCTTTTGTGGCACTAAAGAACAAATTATTCAGAGGACAAATGCAGGACAAAGGCTTCTACAAGGGCTTCTGCTGTGATGTGGACAAATCCCATGGCGAAAGCTTTTGCTGTGATTCATTGCCATCACTACATTCATTCCCAAATGGTCAAAAAAGTAATTTGGGGTGTGGGTGTTAGTGGGGGCAGAGGTGAAATCCAAACTTTAAGGCTAAACCACAAGGTTTGCATAAAAAACAACCCTGGACCTCAGATGGCAAACGTGAACAAAATAACCTGACTCATTTTCTTTTCTTTACCACAAGCTTCCTCCAGGCGGGGGTCCGCCAAGTCGCAAATTAACGTTGATTTAGAAACAACAGAAGCCTTTTGTCTCAGAGGGCTCTGATTTTTTTTCTTCCTTTCTCTCAACCGTCGAGCCACTTGGCTCCGCATCTTGTTATTTTTCCACGCATAAAACTTTCATGATGAAATAAAGCAGAGGGCGTACGGCGGCGGGGACGGGGGCCGCTCACTAGGCCTTTGGCTGCTATCACTCATGAACCTGTCTGACTGATGAGATGAGGCCGAGCTGGCTGTCTCTCTTTCTGGCTCATATTGTGTAGCTCAGTTTGTCTTTTTTACTGTCTTTTCTCTGCGTCTCTCTTTGTTTCAGTGTCTCTTCCACTTTTTGTTTCTCTTTCTTTGTTTTCTTAACTGTCTCCTCTCTATTTCTGTCTTTTTACATTTCTGCTTATCTCCTCTCTTTTTTTTTTATCCTTGTCTTTTCCCCCTTTTTCTCTGTCTCTTTCTCAATTCATTTAAACTCAATTACCAAACCTTTTTATTGGCATGCAAGCCTGAAAATCAATCTTGCTGACAAATCAGAAACACTCCTGTTATCTGTATCATTCTCTTTCTCATCTTCCCCCACCACACACACACACACACACACACACACAGGCTCAGGTTCCCTCAGATGTCAGGTTTTGGGATTCATTCTGGACGTCTGATGAAGAAGTGTGTCTGGGTCATTTCCACGCGGATGTTGGTTTTGCCTGTAGAGCGTCGCTTTAACATCGATATCTGATATTCATATTCTGTCATCTCTGATGTTTTTCTAAGCCCCTTCTACCTGTCCTCATAAATAAGGATAAGCTGTGGATTTAACGGGGCTGCAGCAGACACTGATAGCTGCTGGTGAGCCTGACACCACATTTATCTCACATGTATTTAGTTTTGTGGCTCAGTTTCAGGTTTTATGGCAGAGGAACTGAACCCATGTCCCCTGGATATATAAAGAGAAAGGGATGGTTAAACTCCAGCACCACATTTTTAAGAGCCTCTCACCTAAGGCTAGGGCTAGAAGCTGATTTAGGCACTGCCTCTGTGTGAAAATCAGACATACCTGTCAAGCAAACACTCCCCTGAACAAGTCCCTCTTAAAGCTGCTCTAGTAAATATTTTTATATTACCAATGGATTAAATGGTTACGTGTACGTGAAAGGTGTCACTCATAGTGATGAACCCACAGAAAATTATCACCCAAATATGCAGTTCCCCTCAGCTCTACTGAGCTTTTTAGCATCTTTCAGCTCATTGTTTTGGTTTTACAGACCACAACTTTGCTGTTTTGCTACAACTTGCTACTAGCTGGTGAACATATTGAGGCCCTTAGCAACCAAGGAGCCAGATATTTTTGTCAGGTTAGATGAGTTACGTGAAAAGATCAATACCACTCTCTACTTGTTAAGTAAAATTTGAGGACACAGCCGGTAGCCAGCTAGCTTAGCTTAGCATAAAGACTGAAAACGGGGAAACAGCTAGCCTGACTCAGTCCAAAGGTAATAATTTCATTTTTAAACTACACAATGTTTTTTGGGTTGGTGGAGACCAAAACAGAGCTAAAAGGAGTGTGAACTCTAATCAGGCATTCTTTATAAAGACTTTATGAATTGCAACTAATAGCTTTATTAATGTTTAATAAATCACTTACAGATGCTTTATAGATTGTACATTAATGGAAAAATGTTGACAACCCAAGAGTTGTTCTTATCAATGTGTATAACTGATCTAAAAAGCATCTGATGTGCATAAGATTAACTATTAATAAAGTCATTAGTTACAATTTATAAATGCTTTATAAAAAGTGTTTTATTTACAAGTGGTTCTAGTTTATTGATTTTGTATTTTGACAGAGAAGTTGTGGTGATTCCCATTCACTTCAATACAGTCATGGTTTTTATTAATCTAGCATCTAGTGGCGAATAGAGGAACTGCGTTTTAATGCACTTAGCCACCGACTTTAGCGTTCTGCATCTGGCGTTCAGTGCTAAGAGGTTCACATCGAGCATGTGACAGGACAGACGTTAAGGTTAATTGTGAAATGACACATTAAGCTGGGTCTCTCTTGCCTCTCCCGCAGTACTAAGAAGTATCGGTATTAAATATCTTACTGAGAGGTGTTTGGCAGAAAGTAGCAGCCTGACTTCACTTCCAAACACACGCCTGATGCACAGAAAAACAGACTGACTGACAGGAAGCATGAAAGAAAAGAAAGTGAGCTGTGAGCTGGGAGTTCCTCTGTGTTATTTGATGAAGGTGGGGGAACGGAGAGGAAACAGACAGAGGGAGAGTTCGCTGCGGTTTGATAAACGCAGCAGTCAAAGTTTTACAATCACATCACACTACATTTGGAGTATTTGATGTCAAGGGTTCAGGACCGGGTCATACGATCATTAACGGCAACCTGAGAGGGCCTATAGCAGCGTGGTGTGTGGTGGAAGAGTGCGATTACAGAAATAATTCAGTCGGAACCAGAAATTTGCTCAGTTCAAGTGCTGGCTTACGATCAAGATTATATATGTGTGTGTGTGTGCGTGCCATTTAGTCTATTACAATAGAAATATGGGTTAATTAGTGTCAGTGAAAGTGGAGACTACACAATTATGACTTTACAATCAAAAGATACTGCAGAGGCTGACATAACATTACTACAACAATAATACCTCGGTGACTGATGCTGTCTGGGTTTTGTCAGTATGACTGTGGTGCAGTAGATAGAAGGCACAGCTGCAGACATTAATGACAGTCAAAGTATCACCAAGGGTATTTCATGAGTGACAGTGTTTATAGATGCATGTGTTCTGCTAAAGAGTTACTTTAAACCAAAATGCAACCAACCCAGGAGCTGACTCGACTGGTCCAAGTCAAGATTGAGACCAGAAGACTGAATTTTAATTGAGCTTGCCTTTCTGAGAGCGTTAAGAGTGAACCAAAACAGAAAGGTTGCGGGCAGGAAAACCAAAACAATGAGCTGAAAGACACTAAAAAACTAAGTAGAGCTGATAATTGTTTCCACAGACAATGCTTTAAGGCAGCTAACGGTCTACGATTCACTTTCATTCCTACACAGGGGACACATTTCTGAAAAACCAAGTCCTTTTTGTTGTAAGCTGAAGTCATCTTAATCAGAGGCTTATTAAAAAACTGAGTCAAGACTGAGAAAGAAAACTAGACAAGACGACAACAGAACTCTGGTCAAATGGACAGGGTGAGTACCTCAACAAAAACTAAATAAAACACTGCTAAACAAGAATATATCTAAATGAACATCGAGCCAACCTTTTAAAACTTTCTAACCAAATCAAGGCCAGAAGTGGGGCGTTGTGCATTAATTGTGCATTATGGTTTAACATAAAATCCCAAAACAAAAATAACACATAAACCAAAGGTAATTGCAGGAAGAAACTATCATTTTGCAAACATTTCTGAGCGCAGAAATAATCTGAGTTAAACGCCTGTGGGTCGAGCCCAAGACAGAAAGGCTGGGTAACATAATATCACCACAGACGTTTTGCTCCGAGAAACCCCCAAAACCTCGAAAATCACCCAAACTCAAAAAGCTGATCAACTTACCATTAAACAACCTTAATATAACATCAATTTAGCTGATGTTTGTACTGAGAGCTTCACTTCCATGAGAACGGACATTTTCAGCTTGAGCACTCCCAGCAGGATCAGACCATTTGAAGTATTAAGTTAGATTTTCCCAAGAGAAAGGCTGCAGCCAGCGGTGGGAGACAGTCAGTGTTTGTGTCAGTGTGGAAGAAGACTAAACTAATATGCAACAGTTCTGACATTAAAGAAGACATATGAAATATTACACATTGTCAGTAGTGGAGCCATTGCATGTTTAACATTTTCTTGCCGAGAGTTAGATGAGACGATCGATATGACTCTCATATCTGTACAGTAAAGCTGAAGCTACCGCCAGCAGCTGGTTAGCTTAGCTTAGCACAAAGACTGGAAAGCTAGCCTGGCTCTGTCCAAAGGTAATCGAAGTGTAGTCTCTGCTGGTTGCCTGAAAACAAGACTCCAGGAAGTCACTGCTCCCAGCCAAAAAAATAGTCCGGCACATAAACCCCTGAAAAATCACAACGTTTCGTTTTTACACTTTGTTTTTTATACAGGTTAAACTTTAGAGGTGTGTTCAGAAAGAAAGCAAAGCAAATTTTTGCTTCATTCATGTTTATTCGCTCAAAACACCCAATGTGCAGACCGTACTGCCGTTAGCTGTAAGTTAGCTAACGACGGCTGCACTGACCGTGAGTGGGAGTGTGCCCGTGTGTGCGTTCAGCCTCTGACTGAACGCAGAACTGACCAGACACTGTGGTTCTTACTGTTACTTACAACCACTCTCTCCCTCCAGTCTTTATGCTAAGCTAAGCTAACGGACTGTAGCTACATATTTAGCATACAGACATGAAAGTGGAATCGATCTTCTTGCCTAACTCTCAGCAAAATAGCAAATAAGTGTGTTTCCCAAAATGTCAAACTATTCCTTTAAGGTCTAAAATTGGCTTTTTAGGGATTCTGGAGACATCTTGCAGTGTGTCAGAGACAAAGCTGGGCAGTGATTCGTTTTTATGGCATTAATTGCATCTCCGTTGCAGATGCCATTTCATTGTATTGTCTCAAATGCAGAACAGTTTGTTTTTGCTGTGCAACATGTAAGCTTCTACTTTCTGCCTCCTTCTCTCTCTCACTCATCAGCTCTCAGAGACAGGAAGCAATTCACTAGCCCCCTCTCATCACCACTCCAGTTGTTCCCGTCTACAGCACTTTGGCAAGCCATTTTGATAAATACCATGACAATTCATATACAGCGAGCCCAGCCATACCATATTAGCCTCAATATGATGGAGTGTGAGAATATGGAGCACAAATCTAGGGCCCCTGACTGAGTATAGTGCAGTATCCTCTTAAATCCCTTCAAAAAGCAAGCATTCCCTCATGGATTCATGAAAAGAGCCCATTTATAGACATGAAAAAAAGGTCCGTTTCAACAGACTTTAAGTGCGGCGGCCAAGGAAAACAATGTGCCTGGCCAGAAAAACTGAAGTCTTGTAATGCACCGACTTAATTCCATTCTCTCGCATGAAAAGAGAATAAAAAGTTCAGGGCTGGCTGGAAAACTCACTGTGTCCGAATTGTGTGCGACTGACAGAGGCACTGACATACAAAGTATCACTCTGCACGAAAATCAACTTAAGGCTAAATCACACCACAGGTTGCCTCAGCAGGGCCCGGAGTACGTCACAGTGATATGACAGGTGATTTACAGACGGCTAAGCCGAAATGCTGAAAACAGGATTGAGAGAAAACGTGAGAGGGAAGTGAAGAGAGAGAGAGAGGGAGAGAGAAATAAGCAGACTGGCAAAGGGAGATAAAGTACACAAAGACAGAGTAATAAAGTGAGGGGGAGAGGAAGATGGAGAGCGCTTGGTGCCAGTCGTCAGTCCATTTGGTCCATTAATGTGCAGAGTAACGGCCTCACTGACTGAGGGATGATGGGAAAATGGCCCTTCCTGTAGGTTAGCCCTTGAAGTGATGTATAGTAGCGAGGACAGAGCGTAGCGCTTGATGGTCGATTCCTCCTTCCTCAGCTCATCACAGGCATAAACAACAGGGGGCCTTCCTGTAACGAGAGGGCGCTTACACACTACAGAGCCAAATCAAACTTAAGTGTGTGAACTGGTTTGTTTTGGTCTGATAACTTGAAATCAGCTCACTTCCAACTTTAAATGTGGCTGCTGCTGTCTTACCCTTACTTATCTATAATCCTACGTATCTGTGCATGATCACGATCCTGTATCTGCTCGCCTTAATCCCTCCAAAAAATGTTTTTTTGATGTTTGAGCGTCAGTGTGTAGATCTTGCCAATAAAATAAAAAACATTTGGAACGTTATTGTTGTTTCTACGCCTCATCTGGACGCGGGGCCAACAATCCACTTAGCTGGCGTGAAATAAAAGTTTCATCATGAAGCTTTAAAGAGCTTCAAAGATTAAAATGTGATCCGTCATGTTTTTGCATTGTTTGTCGTTCATAGCATACTCCATTCAGGAGTTAAAAAATGCATTCTTGTAGCGTAAACTAGGCCTCCATTTGTGCAAGTGATAAGACTAAACAAATTAATTATTCTAATTATTGTTCTCAGTAAAACAACACCAGTTGCATATAAGGTAAAAACACAAGACAAAGTCTGGTATTGATGTACAAATGAACAGAATCTAAAACTGTAGCTTATGTGCTTTATGTCAGAGTGGCAGCTTTAAGCTCGCCTGGTCCTCCATTCTGACACAACAACAGCATAGTCTGGAGGTAGTTAACAGGGAGAGAGTTAACAAGGCGAAGCCAAGTACGAGCACAGGTCTGCTCCTGGAGTGTGAAATCGACTGGAGCGTCTGGTGCTGCGAACCGTTCCTACTGGCAAAGACAGATATGCAATCACGGCTGGCTTTTAAAGTACAGCTGTTCCAGGAGCCTGAGATGTGAATAATAGGTGCAATTTGAGATCGTTGTCAATTTTTCAAATAACTGACAAACACATTGTAGATGATTGTTCTCAGACGGGGGCCCCTGAGGAGGAATTGCCAAAACAACTCTCTTAGAGAAAATTGCCGTCTTGAAAACACTCGTGGAGAGTGATCACCATTTACTAATGAAAGCTCTCCTCATGGGAGACATTCAGACTCATCCGTCACACAGTCACAGACTGACATTAGGTTTAGAGAGAGTTTGTAAGGTTTAGGCCTCAGCTTTAAAGGCTCCCTATAACATGTTTTCTTATGATCAGTGAGTAAGAGCTAAATGGGAGTCCCTCAAACCCCCTCAGTGGAAATCTACTGTTGGATGGCAAAGCAAACTCATTTTTCAAAATTGCGTGTTGGTCTGTCTGCAAGTTTTCAAGCCTTTTTGCGCCTGTCTGTCTTTGGTTTTTGAGCTCAGCACCTATCTTAAGATCTGGTTTCTCGCTTTCCTTTTGTGCAAAGGGATTTCCCCAACTCCTTATTCCTAACCATAATGAAACCAAATTTCCTCTTTAAAGTCAATCCATCTTCAGTACATCAACCACTGGATCAGACAGTAAGACACAATGAGAACTTAGCTTTGTTAAAGAAAGAAAAAACAACCCGCAAAAGTATTTTCCTAATTGGGCCGCTTGAGGAAAAGCATGTCAGGGCTGAAATCCATCACGCTGATTGCTGGCCTTGTCTGCGTGGAGCCACATGGGGGTGGTGCTGTGTGGGGTTTGTTGGGGTTCTTGTGGTTTTGGATTCTGCACATGCTAGTTGGATCTCGGGAGGGAAGCCCTCGCACAGCCGAGAACAGCTCATTACCTCGGTTAGTCATCAGCCCCACTGTCTGCAGCGGGATGATAAATGAGCAGGTCCTCATGTGTGGCTCTGACAGCCCCGTGGCACAGGGTCAAGCTGACATGTATCGAGGGGCGCAGACAGCAGGGAGGCTGAGCAAGAAGCAACCACGCTTCAGAGAACCTGTGAGGGATTTCTGGGAATTTAAATACACCCTCCAGTGGCTTTACAGGAGTTCTTCTCTGGCAGCAGAAGTTGTGTAAACAGTTGATATTGTTTCTAAAAGGACAACTTCTCATCCATCTCAACACTGATCACTCTGTCGCTGATAGTTTATGCTAGGGGTGAGGGAAAACTGATTCATTGCAATTCTTATCTTCTACGATTCACAAATGCCCAAAATCGTTTTTTGTACATCGTTAATAATGCTATGTTGATGCAACAAAAGAGGCGGAACGCAACCACGAGAGCACAGTGTTGACACCCGGACGGTGTACAGCGTGCACACACTAGAGTTATGTTGTAGTTCATCTTCAAAAAAGGCAAGTGTTTGGGCACATTTGGACCAAACTCCAGCACTAACAAACCAGCTGACCAACACACATTGCAACACTTCAACCAACTCCCCAACCCCCTAACTGTTAATGGCAAACTACCCAAGATTATTACCTAAACTGTCAACATTGACACACTAGTTGTTCAAATTTGGGATTATTAGCAACATTACGGGAGGGCACACTTTTGGTTTTCCTTCAAATAAAGAGCTAGCTAATCTGACTAAACTGTCAGCATGTTTACGAAACTGTCTGATCATCTGACCACTCAAGCTTGTTGCCCCACGCTGACCTATTTTTAGTGATGTCACCGTGTTTTCAGATCTCAGCAATTATTTTGGTGTTGTTATATAACGTTTATAATGTTACAACATATAAATATATAATTATTTATATAATTATATAATTTAAAAAGTGGCTGAAATTTGGTTTATAAAAATAACTTTTGTAGTTTGTAACAATAGTTTCAACATTTATTGTTACATCAAGAGCTTCAGGCTGATGTGCAGTGTAATCGGCAGCTCTTCTCCATTTTCTCTCCAGTTTTTTTTTTTTTTTTTAATTTCCGTTAATGAAGACACATTTTTTTTTGCTGTCCAAGAAGCTGACCAACAAACTGCAGAAAATCAGTTTAAACCAACCTACACAACTGTTTAAAATGAGGATATTTTTCAGTGAAAAATGGTAAAAACTAATCACTAGCTTAGCCATAGCATCTGATAAGCTAACCATCACTTCTTTGAAATACACAAAAATTTAACTCATAAGCAAGCTAGCAAGTTCATTTTACATGCGGGTTGGTTAAAGTGTCACGCCTGCTATTTGTTAGCCAGCTAAGCTAACAGTGTTAAAACAATTAGCTCAGAGCAACATATCTGTATGACTGTTGCCAAGCCACAAAACTACAAAGTAAAGATAAGATTTGTCTTCATCAGGTGGGCCAGTCACTCTATTTCTAGACCATTTCTTGTAGATATGAGCTAATTCTGCAATCGATTCAATTTCAGTGGCCATTTGAACTCTTCTCGATGTGAAAACTTTACCCTGAAGATTGGCGAAATCTGTGAAATGGGAAATACTTGCTTTGGGAACTCACATTCATCACCAGACACGTAGACACTCTCCGTCACACACACACACGCCGATGACTCCTCTGTCAGCGAGTTGCCCAGGTGCTGCATGAGTGAATAAACGTGGTCTAATTCTCCTCAGATGTCAGTTGTTGTTTCACCGTAAAGTCTGGCAAATTGCAGCGATTTGCAGTCATAAATTTGTCATGCACAAGTTCTCCCTCTGACTCCAGCAGACATTCCTCTTTCAGCTGGCACTGCTGCGGCTACTTGCAACACTAATGCATGAGACAACCGGATATCTCCCAGAGAGAGCGAGAGGGCTGTATGTTTGTGTGTGGACCTGTCGCTCTTGGTTGAGTGACGTTGATGTGAGCTGAAGTGGCATGACTGCGGCTCTCTATGAGGGAGGTATGGCACAGAATCCAGACTGGAGTGGGGCATGGTGAGTGTGTGTGTGGATGGCTTGGCAGACATCGGATGAGGGGATGTCATGCCCTTCAGACTCTCTCTCTCACACACACACACAAACACAAACATCCATATCCAACAGCAGCGAGCATGAATGGTCATTCAGCTCCAGCCAGCAGTATGAAAACAAGTCAAAAGGAGGAAGAGGAGGAGGAAAAGGGGGAGGATGAAGGATGGGGTCTCGAGCCAAAAGAAACATGGTGGGCTCGTCTGTCCTCCCTGTCCTGATGAGCACCCCAGGCAAATATTCTGTGAATGAGAGCATATTTTGGGGGGCTACGCTTCCCATTTTACCCTGCGAAGGAGACGGAGGAGGAGGTGGAGGAGAGGTGACTCACCCATGATGTCATATGAGATGAAAAATTTTAAATGAGTCTCAATGTGCAATAGAGGACGTCAATATTGGCCTGCTTCTTGGTCTGGTACTCCTATTACTGTACAACAGCACTGGTTCTCAACCTTTTCAGCTTCAGTGATCCCCAAAATGAAGTAGAGCCCTTTTAAATTGTCAACATTTCCGTGTTTGTTTGTGTGGTTAAAGAAAAAACCTCCAGAGAGTCCTTTAATAATGTACAAAACATCTATTGTGAGGCATGAACGGAGGATAGTTAATGAAAGTTATACTCTTATTCACGTTCTTGCTGAGAGCTAGATGAGAAGATTGACACCACTCTCATGTCTGTATGCTAAATATGAAGTTACAGCCAGAAGCTGGTTAGCATAGCTAGTATACAGACTGGAAACAGGGGGAAACAGCTAGCCTAGCTCTGTCCGAGGGTGAAAAATCCACCTACCAGCCTCTAAAGCTCTCTAATTAAGTTAATTAGTGATTAGTGATTAGTTATTGTTTAGTCTCTGTAACCTCAACCACACGGTGATGTCAATGCTACAGGAAGTCACTGCACCTAGCTAAGAAATTAACTCCCCGTAAACCACAATTTGTCATTTTTGCACCTCAGTTTTTGTACGGATTAAACAAACGAGATATATCGTGTTCATTAGTGACCTTTTGAGGTGCTGGTAGGCGGATTTTGTTACTTTTCGAGAGTGCCAGGCTAGCTGTTTCCCCCGCTTCCTGTCTTTATGCTAGGCTAAGCTAACCGGCCACTGGATTTAGCTTCTTATGTGCTGGACAGACATGAGCGTGGTATCGATGTTCTCGTCTAACTCTCGGCTATAAAGCCAAATTCTATTTATATATTTCCCAAAAATGTTAAACTTTTCCTTTAACTGTCCAAATGCAGAGCACATGATGATCTGAGATATTTCCAGCACAGCTACATAGAAGAAAAAAAGGTTAAAGAGCCTTTCTTCCACCATTTTATACAAAGAACAAGTTAAAAACTCCTCATGGAACAGAAATCCTCAGGCTCGTTTTAATATTTGTGCTTAAACACCTAATAATGACTGTTCTTCTACGTTCGCTCTCTCCCTCTACACTCTCTACTTTGTTTAGCAGCTATTTTGGTAACCAGGCTGACGTGTGTGGGACACAGAGCCTGGACACGCTTCCTTTGATCTCTGGCTGCAAACCCACGATAATGAGGTGACTTTATGATCATTGAGAATTTATGCTCATTGGATATAACAGTTTTCAATTCAACAAATTATGAGCCTTGTCCTTCTAAATGTCCGCTCTGACATTTTCTCTGCTTCTCCTATTGCAGGAAAGCCGTTAAGTGAGGGGTCTTATGAAGTTTGCTGCGGGTGTGACAAGTACTCATAAGGGTTTAAATTACCTTTGAAGTGGCGGCTAATCACTGCGGTGAAGTCGATTCGGACCTGGAGCCTTTTGACTGACGTATTTCCACAAGGCAGGGTGGCACAACAGAGTGTGATAGTCTTCAAACATCAACGGTAAAAGTCAGGTTTTGTCTCTGTCCCTCAAACCAAAGAGCAAGGCTTCAGCAATCAATACGAAGGGGAATACAATGACAATCTTATACACAAAATAAGACCTCATTGGCTCCAGATAGAGGGCGATTCGATTCTGTGACAGAGAAACTCATTCCGCTATCCAAACTTTAATGCCAGATGCTGAGTGTAGCTTTCTCTATTTAGGTAAAAAAAAAATGTAAATTTCAGTCAGAGACACTTTACCACTTATAGCAAATTATTATACAGTTAGATTTGGTGGAAAAAAACTCTGCTCTTTCACGGGGCTCTCAAAGAAAAAGCGAGAAGAAATTAAGATTCTGCTGAGAGAGCTAATCCCCCCCTTAATAAACACATAGATGAACATTAAATCTTAGTCAAATCAACGATACCAAAAGTTTAGCACAAGAAGACGAGGTTGGGTTGGTGGAGGGAGCATCAAAGTAGCAGGTAATAATGGCCGTGTTGTACATCTGCATGAATATGATGTACAGCACGGCTCAGCACTGAGCCAGGGATTTCTCAGTCTTCTCAAGCTGCAAATGATGTAGACCTTAAATCTCTAAGGTCATGGTTAAAAAAATGTAGCTGTTGGTAGCAGATTGAAAGTGAACCGTGGTCTCCAATATCAAAGTCACGCCCTTTGTTCCCCGAACCATCTTCCCTGACCTCCTTCTTAAGAGGTTTTGTGGCACCTATAACAACATCAAGCTACTTTCAAGGGCCCCAGATCTCAAGGGGCTGGTTGGAGATCGCTTCTGAGAGGGAAGAGTCATTACTCGCATGACCACAAGACGCTGCTTGTCAGGAAAACATAAGCATCGGTCGTTTTAAGTGTTGGATCGAATGATTAATGCCATTGTTTTTACTGGTGGGGACAGCCTGAAAAAAAAAAGTGTTTGACATCCTTTCAGTGTAACAGAACTCATCTTCCCAAATTCCACATCAATTTATTTTGAAACCGCCAGACAAAAAAACATTACCCCTTCAAAAGAAAACTCACAAAAGCAACATTAGTTTTTCTAACCCCATTAGAACCAATTAGACAACCCCACGCTGAGTGATAACAGAGTTTGATAGCTCCCTGGGTGGAGACAGATGCTATCTGGCTCTTTCATTGAAGCAGCACGACCTTTAAACACACCAGTGTTTTACTGAAGGGGATCCCAGTCCCAGCAGAGTCCTTTATGTTTGCTGTAAGACACGGTGGTGTCAAAGAGCCCCTTGTGATCCCCCTCAGGACCAGTAGGAGGTATTTTAATAGCTGTCTGACCCGTGGTGGCTCTAGCCTGCTGTCATCTCTCTCACAGGGAAACTATTGTGCTGCATCAGAAACACAGAAAGCAGAGGAGAGCCTAAAGAGAAGTCAGGCGGTTCTGTTTCTGCTGTTGGCTGCTTATCTCTCTTTAAATGAAGCTGTCAAGCAACAAAATGACAACTCTTCACCTTGAGGCAGTTAGCTCCGCCTGCCTGTCAGTCAATCAAACTCCTGCCCAAAAACCTGTCACTCATCTTGACGAGCTGTCAGCTATCCTGTCGGTTCACTCAAATTACACTTTTTTTTAACTTTGCTCTGGATACATTTGATTTTACTTGTCCAGGAGAACAACTTTCTACCGAAGAAATAGTCCCTGTGAAAACTCTTAATAGCATGTTCTGTGTTATTACCCACAGTAAAGGCCCGGTCACCATTTTTTTAAAATGTGCATTGTTTTGATTTTTTTGTATGTAGCCTACTTTTAGAGGTACAATTTCTTTTGGAGGACTTAACGAATAAAGTATGGGAGCTTTATATTACTCTGTTGTGTTGTGATTGGTAGGTGTATTTATCTTTTAAATTCAAATTTTAAACAGGAATGCAAGAAACTGTAAGGTACTGTAATGTCAGTCATTAAAGTATGAGTATTGGAGACAGAAATTGTAAATTAATGCTATTCCAACATATGTGTGTGCGAGCGCATTTATGTAATTCATGCCACCCCTGCATAAGTCAGTGCCCCACTTGAGCCACCCCAGTCAAAAAAGTCTGGACATGCCACTGCAGACAGATATTAATAAAGATGAGAAAATCTTCTGTATTTATAGATTTTTATGTTAAACTTGTGTTAAAGCTTTGAAACCTCTTAGGATCTTGACTAGCCACACTACCTGACCCCTTGACATTTCTTCCTCTCTCTCTAAGAGATGGAGTGCATTGATGTTGCATATTTACAGTGGGCTATAGGTCTAATAGTCTCGTCGTGGGAAGCTGTTCTGCTCTTAACTTTGCTGCTAATCAAAACTCGTACGCAGTTCGCCTAAAAGGCTTCATGTCTCTCGTTGGCTGCGCGCTCCGAGGCGTCACCATCTGTCATCCAGCAGCAGAGTTTCATGCATGCGTCCTCCCCCGGTCTCCTCCCATTGTAGAAACAGCTGTAGACCGTGAACCGTGGAGTGCGGGTCTGACACGGATTACCTGGATACCGGCTTGAAGTCTGGGTGGGCATCAACCAGCGAGAAAAAGAAAGGCATCGCTTCTTTTATTCGTTTTACTGAGTGAAGTTTCTCCACGTTTGTTTTTAATGGCCTCCCTTCTTAGAACATCAACCATGGCGAGCCGGCTTTTTCACACTCTGCATTTATTACTGATTCTGGAGTCGAGCTGGGGTAAAGTCGTGTCTGAGGATCTCGGTGAAGCCGTGCGTCAAGGTGCCGATGTCCCACCGGCAGCAGAGCAGCGCGTCTTTGCGCACGAAAGCGCAAACCGGGACATGGTCTCCATCAACATGTTCAAAGTGTACGAGAAGTACAGCAAAGAGCCGCAGAGCCGGAGGGACGGAAACACCGTGAGAAGTTTTAAAGCTGTCCCGAGTGAGTGACCACACGCGTCTGTTAATTCCATGAACGCTGTTACTTTACAGGAGAGAACCGGATGATTCAGTCTAAATTAAATAAAAGTTACTGCTGGTGCTCTAATTTCCATAATGTTTCAAAATAGGTACATTGAAAATCCCTAATGTATCTTCATGTTACTGGTATTATTATGACGAATGAGTATGGATTGGGCATTTTGTTAATTAGTCTAAATGAGATGTGAAAAAAGACCAACATTTTTCTGCTTTAATTTGTATTTTTGAAACATGCTTTCCTGTCACTCAAGTCATAATAATTGAACTGATACCCAGTGGGTGGTCATTATAATACATCACAGCTCCTGGAAAATAAACTATTTAATTTAAATTTAAAAAAGTAAAAGGTGAATCAGCAAAATGGCCTTTTCTTATTTACCATATTAAAATGTATTTTTAATAACAGTTTAATGTTACATATCCTTGAATGAAACTTAAGATTTAATGTTATCTAAATTGTTCTTTATCTCATTTTTCTTTTCTCACTTAATTTGACTTGTTTTTGTTGCACATTTCATTACAGATCAACCTTTTAAAGTGAAAAATACAGAAAAATACAGAAAAAGGGCAGTTCACATCAAACTTGAAAAGGCCAATCTTGTGCACAAAATAATGCCTTTTTATATCTCATCTTAATTATGTCATCCGTGCAACACCCTAAATGCAGGTGCTTTGACACACACGGCAGCCCTCGCTCTACTTTGGGCTGAACATCTTCACCTCTATGCTCCGTCAGTGTTATGATTTAGTGAACTGAGGGACTTTTAAGTCTCGGGCACAGTCAGTTCCCCGGTAGCTGCAACAGTTTAGGTGTTAGACAAGAGCCTATTATCACACCCAGACACCGGCTGCACAGCGAAAAGCCTCAGAGGAGCTCTTTCTCCCGTAAGCATTTCCATATGCCTACGACAGACCTACTGGACCGCTCCAGTGTTTGTCTATCAGGCTGTGGTGGAAGTGTGGGAGACAAGGTTGAACTTCAAGAGTCTAGCGACCCAGGATGAGGCTTTTGGTCATGCGTGAGGCAGGCACTTAAGCGTGCCGCGCTTAATATTTTCCATGCTGCTGCTTGTGTCAGTCAGATGTGTTGAGCAACATGTTGCGGAAGATATATTGGATGCTGTTATTCATGTCAGTCAAACGTGCCAGAATGAGATGATAGAGGAGGAAAAAGAAGAGAGGGGGGAGAAGGTTCAAGGCTGCAACTCGATCGCTTTAGTCTTGTCTTTGTTGTTCATTTCAGAGAGAGATCCTCCTTCAGGGCTTTAGCATCTGTTTGACAAAACATCTGTATGGTTGAACCAGCAAGCACATCGCTGTTTATGAATCCTTTTTAAAAGCTAGTAGATAAATTAGAAAAAACCATGGAAGACAGGATGAAAGCAAGGTTGTTTTTCTCAGTTTTCACAGAACTTGTTTTTCTCATTCTTCTTCTTTTTTCTTTTCAAATTCCCCAGGAGTCTTGCACGGTAAAGATGTGCTCCAGTTCAACCTGTCCTCCATCCAAGAATCAGAGCTCGTCCTCTTCGCCTCTTTTCACTTCCTCTACAAGAGGCCCCGCCACCACCAGCGACCGTGGCGTTTCCAAAGGCCTCGCCACCCATCTGGCGGCCTCCAGCATCCCTATCCTCCCTCCCCGCAGCTCCTCTTCCGTGGATCGTCCCCAAACTCGTCTTTTGCAACACCGCTGGGAAACATAACTCTGGCTCCTTTCAAGAAAGGCTCTTGGCAAACAAGGGATGTAACAGCGGTGGTGAAACACGCCAGGGATGTCAAAGAGCTTGTGGTCACGGTGGAGTTTGATATGGGGTTCGGGGCGGCCCGGGTGCAGCAGAGGAGTCCTCACGGCCAAGAGCGCCTCTCTCCAGCCAACCTGCCGTATATCTTGGTGTACGCTGATGATCGAGCTATAGATGAGCCGAACAGTGTGGCCATGTCGCTCCAGCGGTACGGGTCCTTCCCTATAGGGGAGGACACGTCCCCCTCAGCTTCAGCCTCAACCTTAAGGATCCGGAGGGAGCTTCATCTCCAGATCCAAACCAACGACATTCCAGAGGTCCAGTTCAACTCCTTGAAGAATCATGAACTGTGGCAGAACACGTATTTCCCAGCGAAATCCAAAGCAGCAGTGAAACCGGGAAGGAAGCAGGGTCAGGAGAGCAACGAGGGCCTGAGTAAGCCCCAGGTGCTGAGCTTCGATGAGAGGACAATGAAAAAGGCTAGGAGGAGACAGTGGAGCGAGCCCAGGGTTTGCTCCAGGCGCTACCTCAGGGTGGACTTCGCTGACATCGGCTGGAGCGAGTGGGTTTTGGCGCCAAAGTCGTTTGATGCCTTCTACTGCGCCGGGACCTGTGGATTCCCCATCCCTAAAGTGAGCCAGAGAAACGGATTGTATTTTTAAATATAATCTTTTTGTTTTAGACTGTGACTTGTAAACTGAGAAAAAGTAAATTTTTTTAGACGACACATAGACTGAAGGAGTTTATCTGTTCTTAAGTTCTTAAGGTAAAGGGAAAGTGATGAAAACAGGAAATGTAAATATTTCTCATAAAGGTTTTACTCTTTTTGGTCACTTTTGCACCTCATGTAAATATAAATCAGTTCTTTTCAGGCACCAGTCGGCATTTTGGGGGGGATTTTTGCCTTTATCTTTACAGTTATAACATTAAGTTGTATTAACATGAATCCCTCTTATTACCACTCATTTCTTTAGGTGGTGCATCCTTCCAATCACGCCACCATCCAGAGCATCGTCAGAGCTGTGGGAATCGTCCCTGGCGTCCCTGAACCGTGCTGCGTTCCAGAGAAGATGAGTCCCCTCAGCGTTCTTTTCCTGGATCCAAACAGGAACATGGTGCTGAAGGTTTACCCCGGCATGTCCGTGGACACCTGTGCCTGTCGATAGGGACGGATCTTTCATCAATGAAGATAAAAGATTGTGAGGAGGACGTAGATGTAGACTCAGCATATGTCAGGAGGACATTTCCACGTCGAAGAGGACGGTCGTGATGAGGACGGCTGAGGATGAACTGATACGACTGGCAGGGCTCTAGTTCTTGAGTCTCATTTTGAGAACTCTACTCTGAATCTTGGACTAGTCTCTGTCATGATCGGACATTGACTCAACTTTTTCCTGCTTTTCTAACAGTTTTCCCAGATGTGTTTCTCTCCACCCAGTCCACCTTCATTTATTTTTCTCCCCTCGTCCAAAAGCAGTTCTAAGAAGTGCACTTAAAACAAACCTGTGTATGTAATGGTCCTAAATGTTCTATGTATTGATCGGCTGGACGTTGAAGTTAAGTACAAAACTCCTGCAGGTAGATCTTCATCATTTTTTTTCTTCTTCCTTTTTCAGCACATTTTCACTTTTATAAAGTGATTTTGCCTGTTTTAAATTAGACAAGATAAGACTTGATTTTCTCTGCTCTCAGCCTGGACTCAGATCTGGTTTTGGGATTGGTTCCAACTGGACTAAGTCTGGGTTTCAACAGTTTCTGAAACCTTCTGACATCAGTATCCTCTACTGCCTGCCCCTGTCTTTAGGATTCAACTGAATTTTGGACAAACTAATAAACTGCACGTTGACTCACAGATTCAGGAGGGTCTGAGGGACACAGCGGCTGCGTGGCAGCACATTTAATCAACCCTTTTCATGTAAATACTGTAGTTACTAATGCAAACTAAATGGTACTTATTCTTAAGTGTTGTCATGGAACACCTCCCATATATTAGCAAGAAACGGTATTCATGCATGAGAGGTAATATCTTCTTTGAACTATATTTCAATAGTCATTTGTTTATATCTTGTATATAATGAGTGTATTTTGACACCTACTGAGATTTAATGTACTACAAGTATTGTGTAGCTTGTTTCTGCTGCATGTTACAGCACAGAGGAAAAACAGTGCGTTGCTGCCCCCTGCTGTGCATTTTGGGAAAGTTTAGGGGACTAAAACATTTTGAAGGAGAAAGTTCTAGTACTTCCTGTGGCTATTCAGTATTTCCCTTTAATACATAAATACTGTTAATCGAAGATGACATGTACAGTTTGTAATAATAATAGATTTCCATAGTAGGTAAAAAGGGATACATGTATCCAACCTTATAACTGTATGGCTAAAAGTGTATTTGAATAGTTATGTGATGTGTGCTTTAACAAATCATATACATAATGTATGCCTGGTTAGGAAATAAAATGAATTGTACATACGGTCAAAGATACTTGCTGACTTTCTTAGGTTTTATTAAAAGTATACAAAGCATATACCTAGACATATAACATACCATAACTTACAGTATGTCAATACCAAACATATACATTAGATAGATAACGTTACATTACATTTCATATATTTTATTTAAAGTTAGGCTGATATTTTGTTTTATTGATGCATAATGCTAATTTTGAAAATAACAGGTATTGGCCAGTCAAATGTGTTAAGTAGCATGATAATGTTTATTTCTTCTCTGAACAAAGCTACAATTAAGAAGTCTGGAAAACCTGTAGTGAGATTTGATTATATTAAATTTCATTAATGTTCGTTTTTGTTTAGTTCATCACATGAAGGCAGTAATGTAATGAAATGTCCAGTTTTTCTACCAGTATTGAATGGGTGGTGGTGAGTCCAACTTAAAGCTGCACTAATCAATATTTTTATATCAACAAATGGATCAGATGACTATGTGAAAAGTGACATGAGTCACTCGTAGTGACAAACCCACAAAGAATTATCATTGCTCTATTAAGCGTTTTAGCGTCTTTCAGCACATTGTTTTGGTTTTATGGTCCGCAGCGTTACTGTTTTGGTTCACTCTCACCGCTCTCATCAGGGTTGTTTCAAACCACAGCAGGCAGCGAAAAAACAAGGAAAAACTCTGATAAACCCACTTTACATTTCTTTCCAAGCCCCAGAACGCAGAGAGATAAAGTTAGCAACTAGCTGGTGAACATAGTGGAGCATTTAGTAGCTAAAAAGCCACGTATTTTTCTCAGGCTTTGGTGGAGACCAAAAAACAATGAGCTAACAGAAGAGTGAATGTTGGACTTCTAATGAACACTAATGTTGCTGCGTGCCTGCTGGATGAAATAAGCAAATGTTTGCCACCAGTTTGCCATATCATCTTTACAAGGTGATAATATGTCAGTGTTGTGTTTACAGTTTGTTCCTCTGCCCCCAAGAAGCCAGAAAAATTACTGCTGCTTTAAGAGCTGTTAACAATAAAATAGTTAATTGGAGAGTTTAAATGTTACACGATGGTCTAAATGTTGATTCAAAGCCGTTCTCACCCTGATAAGAAAAGAAGAAATTCTGGAAGAAACACTTGGATACTAATGAATTTCTAGACCTGAAAACAGGAAAACATGAATACTGGGACCAAACACTGTCCATTGCATGTCTCAGTATAATATTAATAGCAGCCAGCAAAAACCATAGGCTATTGGCCAAACTCTAATATGATTTAATAGTTTTTTACTGCATATTTTTCAACCCAGTAATTTGACCTGAAGTAATATGACCTCAGATCTTTCTCAGTCCAGTTTCCCCTGCTGTGTTTGTTTCCCTCCTGCATGCCTACATTATTTGCTGTGTCCATGCCAGTAGATTTTGTCGTCGCCTTTCATCACTGATTGACTCCACAGAGAGGAACTCTTAAAAGCTTGAAAGGGCCACAATGAAAGCATTTTTATGAAGCCCGGCATGAAACAAGTACTGAGTGACTGCATGGGTGAAAGACAGAAATTCCAAGATAGGCCGGACTCGGGCCAACGTCCCCGGACACATTGGCTTGTGGTTCGGGCTCAAACCACCCACAGGGACAAGGGGCAGATCCCATCATCCATCTAGGACAGAGAGCACAGTTTGTAGTGGTGAAGACCACCATCATCACGTCTTTGTTCCATTTGCCAGTGGTGCGAAATAAGCTCTGCTCTCATGCCTATCAGATTTTATAGATTTCCACTATAAACCTATATCAGTTCATGAACGTTTTCCCATGTGTCGTTCCTAACAGTTGACGTCTGGTTTGTCTTTGCTTAGAAGAATCCTGAAGTGCAAAAGAAGTGATGAATCCTATATTTCGTGTTAGCTTGGAATAGACAGAAGAAGAACTGGGTAGTTAGTGATAGCCACCACGTATGAACAGAGCAGGAAAAGAAATCCACCTTTTCCTACAGGTGGAATTGAACCTGCACCATTAAGGTGAAAACCAGGAACCCTAACCACTAATCCACAGAGAACACATGGATTGTGTGTTTGACTTCTAAGTGAAGCTGAATTTGCAAGACACTTCATCATATTCACACCACTCAAAAGTTTTTTTGTACAAACAATTCCCACACCAGCAACTGCACCCAGAGCACCTGGGTATAAACCAGGAATCTTGACCACTGGACCGTATGGGACAACAGTGCATGGAGATCATGTGAATCTTAAATTGATACGA
Source organism: Macquaria ambigua (assembly GCA_008360985.2). Lineage (NCBI taxonomy): Eukaryota > Metazoa > Chordata > Actinopteri > Centrarchiformes > Percichthyidae > Macquaria > Macquaria ambigua. The sequence goes on from VMKM01000803.1 coordinate 115,228, forward strand.
TTCAACAGCCTAAAAAAGTCCATCTGCTGATTACTGCATGAACCTGCACATCACTGACAGCTCCCACCCAGGGTCCACATGGAAAAATTAAGTTTTTAGCTACAGCTGGTGCAATAATGGTCCTGATCCAGGACTGTACATTCTGCTTATCATGTTTGGAAGATTTTTTTTTCCAGGTTGATGTCAGTCTGATCTTTCTCTCTCTCTCAGAGGTCTTCTCTGAACACCAAACGTAATTGTCTTCTGATCTGATGTAGCCCAGGAAGTTCTGGTAGTTCTGCTGGTTCAGAAGCAGGTTTGGTAACAGAGAAGTTAGTGGATTAAAATCCTTTCTTCCCTTGGAATAAAAAAAACAAAGAGCAGTTAAACCATCTTCTCCCAAACCTGGATTTGAACCCCAACCACCTGGGTGTAAAACTCAGAGTGGTGACCACTAGACCATTTGACAACAGGCAAAAGAGATCTTGTTTTACTTTTAAATTATGAGACGAGCAGCTCAAGACAGCTCAACAACAAAATTACTATCAACTCAAAAGCCAGAAAGTCCATCCGTCCAAAGTTTTCTCTCTCAGGACTGATGGCGGTGAATCTTCTGCAGATTCCTCCCTCAGTCTGATCTTCTTTCTCTCTCTGGTTGATTGTGCTTGCCGGTGCTGATGGTCCAGTTGGTGAGGATGCTGACTGGTGATGTGGAGACATAGGATCAAACCCCAAACCCTCTCTGTGTCTACGTTCAAAAAACTAAAAATAAACCAAAACAAAACTCAACAAAAAACTTTAAAACCGACCAAAATCACATTGCATTCATTTCCCTTCACAAATTTCTGGTGTTACCAGACTGCAACACAGCTGACCTTCAAGGGAACAAGAAACAGGTAAGTCCAGGTGGGTCGCGCTGTCTGGCTTGATAAAATCCAGCTAGTGAGATACATTTTTGTGTCTCACTACATTATCTTTCTTTGGACTTTGGATTCATTTTTAAGTGTATCAAACAAAGAGCGCAAGAAGGAAGTGATGAATGAATGTACGAGTGTTTTCAAAACAAAAAACAACTCTAGTTAAACTCAAGTTAAAAAAAACCTGTAAGAAATATGTAGCAATGACGGCGGTGAAGAATGCAATGTGCTACTTTGTGTTCTGTTTCCACTGGCCTCAACAGTGTCACCCTCGAGCTGGGAAAAGGCATTTTATGGAAACGTCTGCTTGTCAGTAACCTCATAGTTTCCAGTGACTCTCTCATTATCGCCGTCAAGTGTTTACAGTGTCTTCATTAGCAGCCAGCTCTCTAATGATAACAAAGCTTTAAAGAAGGCATCAATGGCAGTGATAAGCATGGCCAAGCTACTATTTTGGTTGACACGAGTCCCCCTGTTTACTCTGGGAGCATGGGAGCGGACATCAGGACTGAGGTCCTTGCATTGGGGATCTCCATTTTCAAACCTTGCCATCGCAAAGTCTGTTTTCAAGCTGGGAAGAAGGTAAAGTTTGTGCCAGCTCAGTGGCTTAAAAATAATCATATTTCAAAATGCAGAGCTCCAGATCATTCCTGTTCCAGGTGTGTTTGAGTCTGGTGGTTTCTATTGGCTCCTGCACCTGTAAACCTCTCAACAATGACATCCAGAGTGAGGACTCTGAGGGACTCTACTCTCAGCTGTCAGAGGAGGACCTCCTGGAGGAGGAAGACACGGCCTCCAGGATGGAGAACCTCCTGGGAACCGTGAAGGAGGGCTTTCTGAGGCAACTCAACCTGTCGGATGTTCCTCAGGAGCACAGCAAGATCTACCCTCCTCAGTTCATGATGGAGCTCTACAACAAGTACGCTTCAGACAGCTCGGCAATCCCTCAGTCTGATGTCATACGAAGCTTCACTGTCCAAGGTACAGGAACAGGGTATAACTTGACATGAGAAATGTGTAATAATCTTCTGTCTAGCTCTTGGGAGGGAGGCACTACCACCTTAAGATAACTCTTAACCTTTTTTCCTTGTTAATCCCCGTACTCACAGATTTGATACAAACATTTGGGAATCCCTACCTGCCAAATGTATAGTTTAGGTTATCTCGTTAACATAGCTGGTCAATGTTATCTACGTTTGACATAACAGAGGTTTTTCCCTCATCACAGCTATAGAAAAACAGGTTGGAAAATCTGCATCAGCATTTTCTTGGCACACGTTTTATTAGTCAGATTGTTCAGTTACAGGTTCTTTTTGTGGATTTTATGTTATAAAAACAAGTGGCTCCCAACCTTTTGGCCTGTGACCCCTTTAAATAGGATAGAATGTCTTCTTGTGACCCCTCATTACGATCAAAAGTCTCTTTTCTTTATTTTATTTTTAGAGACCTGAAGATGTAAAAATGTCCAGTAATTCATTGGAAAGATTTGAAGGAAAGTAAAAAAAATAAAAAAATAAAAAAATAAGCATACTTTTATGTAGCAGAATTAGGCTTTTTCAGGTTAATCTCTTATTAATTATCTCACAGACCCTTTGATTTATCTTGTGACCCAAAGATATTGAACATATTGAATAGTGATCCACCCCCACTTTATGAACGTTGAACTAAAATTTGAATTCTAGACACGTTTTGTGTAAGAAAATATAAACCAAACATGATATTGCAGCTGTTGTGCATAATTTAGGATAAAAACATTTTTGGACATATTTGTGGAATTTAGTGTCTTTAAGCTTCTGAGAGGACATTTTGAGACATGCTGCCATTTTCAGAGGTGCATTCCCGACTGAAGCACATCATAGTTGTCTGTAGTCTATGAACGTTGATAAAAGATGTTTTTTCCTCTTTTTCTCTTTTTAACAAGCCTACATAGCGTTGGTTATCAACCCTTTACAACACTAAACATTTAGGAGAACCCAGTGTGATTAAGTTTGTATTTCACTGAGAAAGAAGAAGCTAGGTTAACTAGCTTCCATGCGGAAAGTGAAAGCTAGTTATACTTTCTTGCTAATGTCATTGTCCTGCACACTCAGACGTTGGTAATTACACTTTTGACAAGTCAAAACAAACACCAAGGATACATATACTGATTTCTTAAAAGAAATGAATTTGAAATGAACTTTCACTTTGACCACATGTTAGCACAAATCCCAGCTGCTGTTTCACATCCCTCTGACCTCTTCCTATCTCTCCAACAGATATCGCTCTCTCTCTGACAAATGGCACAAAGACGAAGCACAGGCTGCAGTTCAACATCAGCATCCCCAGCCATGAAAAGATCACTATGGCTGAACTACAGCTCTTCTTCTTCCCAGATCCCAGGTCAAGGGTCACCTCCCACAGTTTCAAGGCCACCGTCAAAGTCTATGAAGTGGATTACAACGATTTCACATCCAAAACCCAACTACTGGTTGGCAAAGAGGTGACAGGCTTGCGGAGCACGTGGGAGACGTTGGATTTGACCACAGCTATTCAGAGCTGGATCAAGTCGGGCCATGGAGCAACTGTTTTTGATGTAGTGGTGGATAGGAAGGACTGTGGGGCTTCTGAAGGTGGAGAAGAAGGAGCAGGCTGTTTAAATATGAGCGTGTCTGTTGGAGAAAACACGTCAGCGGCGTTAATAGTCTTCTCAGATGATCTGGGTAGCAGGAGAAGGGAGACAAGGAAGGAATTAAGAGAGATGATCCTCCACGAAGAAGAAACCATCTTGCACTCGGGTGCCGACTGGAACAGAGGAGATCGGCTTCCAAACGAGATCCCGGAGGCTCAGCATCCACGGAGAAAGAAAAGGAAGGCAGAGAGGGAGCACTGCCGCCGGACCTCTCTCAAGGTCAACTTTAAAGACATCGGCTGGGACAGCTGGATCGTGGCGCCTCCAGAATATGACGCCTTCGAATGTCGAGGCCTGTGTTACCACCCACTGACGGACGAACTGACCCCGTCAAAACACGCCCTCATCCAGACGCTGATCAACATCAGGGATCCCAAGAAGGCCAACATGGCGTGCTGCGTCCCCATCAAACTAGACCCCATCACAGTCATGTATCAGGAGAACGGACGCCTCACTATAAGATACCTTTATGAAGAGATGAAGGTGGCAGAGTGTGGCTGCAGGTAATCAGAGAGGATCAGTTTGCCCTTGGTGTTTAGCACAGGTGATTATAATGGTTCTAATGCTGCATTTCATTCAAGTCAGCCCAATGTTCATGTAGTCCAGGTCTAAGAAGAAACATGGATGCCTCAAATTAGCATGCCAACACAGCTAAGGTCATTAGTTTTGCAGGTAATTAGCCATAAACCAAAGTATTGGAACAAAATAAATTATGACCTGATGATTGCGCTAGATGAAAAGTTATTCAGATTCATCCTCCGGGGATCAGGAATGTGTGTACCAAATTTAACGGCAATCCATCCAATAGCTGTCGAGATATTAAAAGTCAGGGAATCACCAAAGTCAGTAGGACTCATCCTCTGGGGACCATGACTGTCTGTATAAAACTTCATGGCAATCCATCCAACAGTTGTTGAGATATTTCAGTCGGGAACAAAGTGGTGGACTGATTGACTGACCTACCAACAGACTCGCACTGCCATCTCTACAATATAATAAAGGTCATGCAATGCTAAAATATACTGTATGTGTAATGCTTGAAATAATGCTATGTAGCAGGTACAGTTTATGCTATTCCTTCAAATTTATTTTATTTTAACAAAAAGTCTGAAACTGATAAATAGTGATACGTCTGGAATCAACAGGTCAATTGCGCCTCTCTTTGTGTTTTCCAATGTACATGCTTATGCTGAAATGATTTCTAATCGAACCTGTGGCCTTTATAAATTATAAATTATGTTTTTAGCATTTCACATGTTAACACCACCAAGCAGAAAACCAAAGGAAGCAGACATCTTTACATTATCATTGTGTATTTAAAACTGGTTACATGTACATAAAAAGCTTGCCCTTACACTGTCTTGGTCTAATGTGTTTCAACAAAACTAACAGAATTGTATTTTTTATGTAGTAAATATTGTAAAACAGAACGGAAAGTATGAAAAAAGTAAAGAAAAAATAACATTTTAATTTAAAAAAAAAGTCCATACATTTTGTTGGTTTGTGAACATCTTTAATAACTACAACTACTATTTTATTGTTTGTGAAAGATTAAAAATATCTTGCTAAAGCAGATCCATTAGTGATGTGATGTTTGTAAAACAAATAAATGGACCTGTTGGCATTAATAGGGTGACATTTAATCTCAGCTGTTCATCTGTTTTAATGTAAATCTGTAGATTACCATTGTAGCTGTAATTTGTTTATATTAATATATACAGTAGCAGTAGTCTGTAAATTACTGTGGTACAGACTTGTACAGAATGGTCAGCTTATACAATACATGCATGCTACATTGCTGGTGTTGCATCCACCACAAGAGAAACTGTCTGGTAAGTTCTGTGTTGCTATGCGCAGCATCATGGACATCTATATAAGGCTGATATTTCTTTTACGAAAATCATCCAGGATTTGATGGAAATAACAGTTAAACCCTTCAAGTTTCAACCTGCCAAATCTATAATAAAGCTGCTACCCCCTTAAAAAAAAAATCAAACTGTCTAGTGGAGTCCAATGGAGAGTTTTTATTGTACTGTATGTCTCATGATGTCTACATTTTGTTTCTGAGGCTTTCCCACCCTGAAATGAATAAATATCTTGTCACAAAATGAAATTTAATTTTAGTTACTCGTCTCGTCTACTCACCTCACCTGACATTTACTGCATTCATTAATATTTTGGCATGACTTAATGTCTTTGACTTCCAGGGGTGTACAGTGAACCAAGGGGCATAAAATTCCAACCAATAAAACCATCACAGACTAGCTAGACCAAATGCAACTGATTTTCTTGCCTCGGTCGACACTAAAAACCGTGAATCTGCAGCTTCAAACTAATAAATATCAGCATTGCCTTTCACAAACGTATTTGTTGAAGCCTTTTAAGTTTTATAAACAATTGTTTAACATAACTGTACTGGTTCCTTACTTTTATTGTGATTTGGAACAAGAATAAATGTTCTATAAAGTTCTAACAACTTTTCATACAATCACATGTATCACTTGAAACTCAGAGAACATTTCAGTGATCCTCTATCGTCACACAAAAACAAACATGTTTTTAACTATGCAAATTACGTTTTGACAGAAAACAGAAAACTTAACTCCAGGACTTCAACTTGAAATGAAAGTCTGCACACTCCTGTGTAAAGTACAGGATAAGTGAAGTTATATTGTACAGCAGCATATTGCTGCCACCATGACAAGAAAATATTTGTTCAGATTCTCGTTTTTTACAAGATCCTTTTCACTTTATAACAAGATAGTTTTCATGTCATTGTGACATTTTCTCGTTATTATTACAAATTATTCAATTTTTACAAGAAACGTTTCTTGTTATAACATGATAGGTGACATATAAATAACTAAGTTGGTTTTTTTTTTGTTTGTTTTGTTTGTTTTTTTTAACTTAGTTATTTATATGAAGTACAACAAAATGTTTTTATCTGCTGCTCGCTGTTTGCTTCAGTGACTCTTGACATATAACCACTTGTGTGTTTGGAGTTGTGTGTATGGACGGGGTAAGCTGCTAATGAATTGCCCTTTTTGGGATCAATAAAGTTGTCTGAATCTGAATCGGTTCATATGGTGTTACAAACTTTCATATTCTGTTAAAACAAGAAGATGGAGAGACTGTAGGCTACATTGGCTGGAGAAAAACGGCAATGACTGGTTTAAATATGTGGCTGGGCCGCGGTATGGCCTTATTTAACTGTCTGTCAATTCCCTCACATGACAGGAACATGCAATATTGTAACTGCTGTTGTTAGAGGACAGTCACAGTTAAACCACTCAGAGACTTGTATCACATGAAGGACAAAAAAAAAAAAGAAAAACATGTACATGCTTCTTAACTCTTTTGCTCAAATATAAGTAAAACAAACAAATTCCAGTCAATCCAAAACTTTTCATCTTAATGCAGCAGTGTCAGCTTTGTAAACATTTGAAGTCAGTGACACATCCTTATCAGAGCTGACAAGACCAATGAGGGGGCGAGTTCATGTAGACACTCAAAATAGCATCAATGACAAGAAGAGAGAGCCAAGAAAATAATTGGCTCAGTTGACTTTTGCCTCATAAGATGTTCCCTCAGCCATCAACAGCATGAGACAACAGAGCCAGTTTAAAATGTCTGTTGTTGTTGTTGTTGTTTTGTTTTTATAGACAGAGCCAATAGCAATATTAAACCTTAAGCCTGCATCAATTCATTTTTGTCCACTTGGGGGCGGCACAACAAGCTGTAAAGACAACACTGACAAATTATCACCTTACAAAGCTGATATGACTGTGTGACAACAAGCCGACACAGAGGATTTCAATATCCAAACCACTGCTGTGACCTGTTCTTATATATGACACACGAGGGAAAAGTATGACAGAATACAGTGTTTAAAAGTCTTGCTTGGTGTCCTGGGAATAGGCAAAGGGGATTGCATTATGTAAGGCGTGACGCGGCGTTAATAGTTAAGACGTTTAAGATTAGCTGAGCGCCGTCTAGCATTTGGAAGGAGATGATGTCTGGCTGCATAATTCTGAGCTGCAAAATTGTCTGGATCGGGGTCTTACGAGGCCATTATTGATGTCAGGTTCACTTAAGCAAATATAGAGTTTGAATTAAATGAAAAGGATGAAAACTTGTCAGCTACGTATTATTCACATGGACGCTTTCCTTGTTACACTATCTACCAAATGACAAGATATTGTGTTGGATTAAAACAAAATACAAAAAACTAAGCACAGGAAATAATACTGTGTATAAATAGCAAGGAGGAGAAGAAGGAGAGTAAGCAAATAATTCAACATTCAATCCAGATAAAGACTTTCCAATCAACCTTTTGTTCCTGTATCCAGAGTGAGCGTTTTTTTTTACCCAATTCTGATCCTGCATGTGTTTTAAGAAGGCTTTGCCACGTGCCCACAAACTGTGTAATCATGTCACCAGTGGAGCGACCCAGACATGACCCCTAAAGCTACCAACCGCACCGAAATACACCACCGTGAGCTTTCATAACAGACAAGGGAGAGAAAGTGAGAGGGAGGGAGAAGGAGCGTGAGTGTTTCCGATCAGGCTTTCACATCAATCAGTCCACCCTGAACACGTGTATCACCTGTCCCTTGATCCAGGTTTGTATCTAAAAGAAAAGTTGAGGTGGTTTCAGTTTAAATACGATAACATATGATGAACTTGTGAAACAATGCAGACTGTAATTCAAGCCTAAATGAGACTACTGTGTAATTGTAAGCAAAAGTAAATTGCGTCAAGTACGTTAAGCGCCTTGGACAAAGACAAAGCAACTGCTTCAGAGTCAAGTAAAAGTAAGAACCCAAACATGCATTGTGGGAAAAAGTAAAAAACTGCACAGGCTTCATTTATAAATTTTTATTTTGTCTGTTACTGTCTGCTGGCTGAAGCGCCACAGATAATGCGATTAAAGGTTTATTGGGGACAAAAGCCTCTTATGTTGATGTTGTCCAAAAAAAAAAAAAAAAATCAGACAATGTTCCCTCCTACAAAAGTCACCATCTCTCGACACAGAAAAATGAACTAACACAACCCCAGTGAAAGAGATGACAGAGCAGTTATCTTTCCATCAGTGATCATGAAGACATTGGCGATGGCGCAACACACACCACCACTGCTACTGACGCTTCTCCTGTGTACTCTCTCTGTCAGCTCATCATTCCAGCCCGCCCTGGTGTTAGAAATGGCCAAGATTCTTTTGGAAAACTACTGCTTCCCCGAGAACCTGGTTGGGATGCAGGAGGCCATCCAGCAAGCCATCAACAGTGGAGAAATCCTGCAGATTTCAGACAGGAAGACCCTGGCAGCAGTGCTCACAGTCGGAGTACAAGGGGCACTGAACGATCCGCGGTTGACTGTGTCATACGAGCCCACTTTCACCCCAGTGATGCCACCGATGCTGCCGTCTCTCCCCGTAGAGCAGCTGATCTGGCTTGTGAGAAACTCTGTCAAGCTGGATATCCTGGACAACAACGTTGGATATTTGCGGATAGATCGGATCATTGGGGAGGAGACAGCGGCAAAGCTTGGCTCTCTGCTGAGGGAGAACATCTGGGACAAAGTTGCTGAAACATCCTCACTGATCCTTGACCTCAGATATAGCACAGCTGGAGAGTTGTCTGGAGTTCCCTTTATAATCTCCTATTTCTCAGACCCTGAGCCCCTCATTCATATTGACACTGTGTACGACAGGCCCTCGAATACAACTAGGGAACTGTGGACCACGCCATCAGCAATAGGGGAAAAGTATGGAAAAAAGAAGGACTTGATTGTTTTGACCAGTAAGCGTACTGTGGGGGCTGCTGAGGCAGTGGCATATACATTAAAAAACCTAAAGAGGGCCATCATAGTTGGGGAAAGGTCTGCAGGTGGGTCAGTAAAAGTCAAAAAGATTAGGATCGCTCAGTCGGATTTCTACATAACAGTTCCTGTGGCAAGATCAGTCAGCCCAATCACAGGCCAGAGCTGGGAAGTGAGTGGCGTTTCCCCAACAGTCAACGCCGTTGCCAAGGAAGCCGTCGCAAAAGCCAAATCCCTTCTGGCTATGAGGAGTGCCATTCCAAAAATTGCGCAGAGTATCTCTGACATAATCGGGAGGTTTTACGCTTTCACTGACAGAGTTCCAGCTCTTCTTCAACATCTGCAATCTCCAGACTTGCTCTCTGTCGTATCTGAGGAGGACCTAGCAGTCAGACTCAACCACGACCTCCAGACTGTGTCAGAAGATCCACGACTGATCATCAAATACATGCAAGACAATGCTGCCATAGTGGAGGAGGACTCTGAGCCTTACAGCGTTCCAGATGATATGAAATTATTAAGAGCGCTGGTTGACTCAACGTTTAAAGTGGAAATTCTCCCACGCAATACTGGCTATCTCCGCTTTGACAAGTTTGTCAAGACGTCTGCTGGGGCTAAACTAGAAGAACTTATGGCTAAAAAGGTATGGGAGCCCCTCAAAGATACTAATAACCTGATTATTGATCTACGCTATAACACTGGTGGATCCTCTACCTCTCTAGCCCTTATACTGACCTATCTGCAGGACGCTTCCCAGAAGCATCACTTTTTCACAGTATATGACAGAATTCAGAACACAACAACAGAATATGACTCTCTGCCTCGAATTACAGGCCCGACCTACGGCTCCAAGCGTGGGGTTTACGTGTTAACCAGCTACTATACAGCAAGCGTTGGAGAAGAGTTTGCTTACCTGATACAGTCCCTACATTTTGGCACAGTCATTGGGGAAATTACATCTGGTACCCTGATGCACTCAAAGACATTTCAAATGGAGGGAACAAATATTGCCATCACTGTCCCTTTCATAAACTTTTTAGACAACAATGATGAATGCTGGCTGGGAGGTGGTGTCGTCCCCGATGCCATTGTGCTAGCCGAGGACGCTGTGGAGCATGTTCATGAGATTGCAGATTTTCACCAGGGGCTCAGGTCCCTCATAGAGGGAACTGGGGAACTATTAGAAAAACACTATGCAATCCATGAAATCGCACTAGAGGTCAGCAAGGTACTGTTGAGCAAATGGGCCGAGGGACTGTACCGGTCAGTGGTTGACTTTGAATCTTTGGCTTCTCAGTTGACGGCAGACCTCCAAGAGACGTCAGGTGATCACCGCCTCCACGTCTTCCACTGCGATGTCAAGCCTGAGTCGCTTCATGACGTCCCAAAGATCCCTACGGCTGAAGAAGTGGGATACATGATTGACGCTTTGTTTAAAATTGAGTTTCTGCCAGGTAATGTTGGCTATCTAAGGTTTGACATGATGGCAGATGTAGAGGTAGTAAAAGCCATTGGGCCTCAGCTGATCAAATCAGTGTGGAGCAAGATAGTAAATACAGATGCCCTCATAATTGACATGAGGTACAACACCGGTGGGTATTCAACAGCAATCCCCCTCTTGTGCACCTATTTCTTTGATGCTGAACCTTTGCGGCAGCTTTACACTGTCTTCGACCGCACCACAACCACCATGACAGAGGTCATGACATTGCCTCAGGTCAGGGGTCAAAGGTATGGGTCATCCAGGGACGTCTACATCCTCACCAGTCACATGACAGGGTCAGCAGCCGAAGTGTTCACCCGCACTATGAAGGACCAGAACAGGGCCACAATCATTGGGGAGCCAACGATTGGAGGGTCTCTATCAAGTGGAACCTATCAGATCGGGGGCAGCGTCCTGTACGCCTCCATCCCTAACCAGGTTGTGTTGAGTGCAATCACTGGGAAAGCGTGGAGCGTTTCGGGGGTTGAGCCTCATGTTATTGCCCAGACAAATGACGCTCTTGGTGTAGCACAGAGAATCATAGCAGCAAGGCTGTTGAAGAGAGAGAAGTCTATTAGTTAATTTGTGTTGTGTTTAGCCACCACATCAACATCAAAGTCCAGGTTTTATGTGTGGCCTCGTAGTCAACGAACCAGTCCACTGACCACAGCTACCAGCATATAAAACATACCCCATAACCTGTAATGAAATTTAATAAATGAGTAATGTTTATGATCATTAATCCTTCATTTAAGGCAGTAATGTATCGCAGAGCTTTTCCTACAATTTAACTGTCACCACAAGAAGAATTTCCTTTTTTCTGGTTTTGGTTTAGAGGTTTAGACTTTAATACAAAAATGCTGCTCCTCCGTAACTTGTATCTGTAGCTGTCTCCACTATGAAATTTACTTTTACATTTAAAGTTGTTTAGCTGATGCCTTCATCCAGGGAGACTTGTACTGAATGAGTATGGATTCAGTGTATATCTCATTACAAGAGGGAACTACCCTGGCATTAAAAACGGTAAAGAGGATGTAATGTCTGATAACCCGTTGACATTACAATAGCCAGTGTGAACAGTGAGTAAGTGTTGTGAATAAAACAACTTACAATTAATGATAATGCATCAGTGTTTCTTTATAAATTACTAAATAAATAACATTGCACTCTTTTTATTTATATGGTGACCTTATACCTCCCCGCCCCACCTGCATATTTTCATTTATATCATGTTAAGTTACCTTTTTCTCTTCTGTTTTTTTCCTTTGATTACATTTTAAATGCCACGTGTTGTTAGGTAAATATTCACATTAATGCATGAAAATGATTTAAACATGTAAATGTGTGTTGATGTATTTCATTATGTTGAATAATTTGTCATTTCTTTGCTAAATTTCTTGATTGTTTGCTCATTTTCTTTGCACTGTTTTATCAGTATGCTGTAATGATGTTTCAGCTTTTCTGTCCCTAAACTACAAAACTACCAGCAGAGGGGGCAAGTACAAAACAAACCTAAAATGACTCTGCTTCACAGCACCACTTCAGAAAGGAGACACCCACCACCAACTGAACAATTGCCATTAAATGATTAAATGTGCACCGTTTATGAAACAATAAAAGAATTCAGTGGTTCTGAATTATTTTTGATTTACTTTTCCAGACATTAACAGGAACATTTCTCTTTGACCGTGAAGATATGAATGAGTAAGCCACACATCGGCTTTAAGTTTTGTGATGAATTGTGTGTTTACATGCTTTATTTCAACATTTTCTTGTGTTTTTATCTTCAAAAACGGCACAGAAGTCACACATCAATGACTTCTACTTATAAATACTGACACCAAGGGGCTCAGCAAGTGAACAGTGACTTACCCTAGCAGGATGGATATTTTCACCACCCTCAATCCCTTTCTACATATTTGTCAGTTACAAAGCTTACCTTATTTGACAGATGTAGCTTTAAACAGGTGTTCAAAATACCTTGTGTATATTTAAGACTAGCATCTTTGGCAACTCCCCCTTGTTACTACACCTAATTGGCAAGGTTGTTATTGCCTTACAGAAGTACACAGGATAATACGATTAGAGGCTTATTGTGGGGCAAATCCTCTTATGTGTGTGTTAACAGAAACCTTGCAGCCAAAACAGTGCCATTTGACAAAGAACTTCTTCAGAGAAGGAGGTTCGGCTGAACAACCTCCACTTCCCATCTACTCACTTTTTGTCAGACTAAACTGACAAAAATGGCAAAGGCTCTCTTTCTGGTGGCATCTCTGCTAGTTTTGGGGAATGTTTTCTTTATCCATGCCTCGTTTGCCCCCAGCCTCATCATAGATATGGCAAAAATCGTCATGGACAATTACTGCTCACCAGAGAAGCTGCTGGGGATGAAGGAGGCAATTGAAGCAGCCAGCAGCAACACAGATGTCCTCAACATCCCAGACGGTGAATCCTTGGCTAATGTCCTCAGTGCTGGAGTCCAGACCACAGTCAGTGACCCACGCTTGATGGTCTCCTTTGAGCCAAACTATGTCCCTGTGGTTCCCCCAAAGATGCCACCCTTGCCCCCCGAGCAGCTCATTGCCGTCCTCCAGACCTCGATCAAGCTGGACATCCTGGAGGGCAACATTGGCTACCTGAGGATCGATCACATCCTTGGGGAGGAGGTTGCTGAGAAGGTTGGCCCTTTGCTCCTAGACCTGGTCTGGAATAAAATCCTGCCAACCTCAGCTCTCATCTTTGACTTGCGCTACACCGGCAGCGGGGACATCTCAGGAATCCCCTACATTGTGTCTTACTTCACCGAAGCCGAGCCTCCGATTCACATTGACAGCGTGTACGACCGTCCCTCAAACACCACCACTAAGCTGTTTTCTATGTCCACACTGCTGGGGGAGAGATATGACATTACCAAACCCCTCATCATCCTCACCAGCAAAAACACCAAGGGCATTGCCGAGGATGTAGCCTACTGCCTCCAGAACCTGAAGAGGGCCACCATTGTAGGCGAGAAGACCGCCGGGGGCTCTGTGAAAGTCGATAAAATCAAAGTGGGCGACAGTGACTTCTACGTTACCGTGCCAACTGCAAAGTCCGTCAACCCCATCACCAGCTCCACCTGGGAGGTTGTAGGCGTGACCCCTGATGTGGAGGTCAACGCTGAGGACGCCCTCGCTACTGCCATCAAGATCGTCAACCTCCGCGTCCAGGTTCTAGCCATCATTGAGGGATCAGCGACCCTGATTGCCGACAACTACGCCTTTGAAGATATCGGGGCTGATGTTGCAGAAAAGTTGAGGGGGCTCCTGGCAAACGGCGAGTACAACATGGTTGTCTCCAAGGAGAGTCTAGAGGCAAAGCTGTCCGCTGACCTTAAGACCCTATCAGAGGACAAGAGTCTAAAGACTACCACCAACACCCCAGCCCTGCCACCCATGGTGAGACCCTTAAGATTATTGGCTTTTGGTTCTGAAAGTATCTTTCATTGTCACTTGATGTTCAAACAAAGCTATATTGGTTTTATTTTTAAATAGAGTTCTTATTTACTGACAAAAGTTTCTATTGAGGAGTTTTTCACTTACCCGTCTTACAGAGCTAAAAACTCTCTGGTGTTCAAAACTTTTCTAAAAGTATTGGTATATGTTTTTATGCTTTTAAAGTCAAATTAACACAGAATATTTTGCAGTGCAGTAGATGCAAATGTTTAGTCTATGGAGGATATGATATCAGTATTATAAATTTGAAAACATTTGTAATATACAGCAAATCAGATGTATTTAGTATGTGAAATATACAAGTGAAGATTTCTCTGAAAATATTACTTTTTTATTATTTACTTTAAGTGAGACATATTGGCAATGCTTATATTACAAATGCTGAGATGTTGCTTGTTCTTGTCCCACAGAATTATTCTCCAGAGATGTACATTGAGCTGATCAAAGTCTCCTTCCACACCGACATATTTGAGAACAACATCGGCTACCTGCGTTTTGACATGTTCGGAGACTTTGAGGAGGTCAAGGCCATCGCCCAGATTATTGTTGAGCACGTCTGGAACAAAGTCGTCAACACTGATGCTATGATCATTGACCTCAGGTGGGTAATCCTGCTCACAAAGCCTCCTTTCAAAATGTAGTGTGTCCATTTTGGAAAACAAATCATCCGGTAAAGCTGCTAAAGCTCGTCAGTCCATGTCTAAATATAGAGGACTTAGGATTTATTTGTTTATTTATTGATAATCTATACATCATTTTAAAATATGGACCACCTACAGATCTAGATAATTAACTGAATCTAGGAAGAAAAAGGTGATCAGTTGCTCAATAAACTCACTTGAACATAACTTTTTACTTTAAAAACATTGTGTCTTACTGAGATGACACTTTTATCAATGCCTGCGTAAATGAAAAGTTCACAAAGGATCATTCAATTTCATCATGAATCTAGCCTTTCTATGATTGTTCTGCAACTGCTTTTCCAGGAACAACATTGGCGGCCCAACAACAGCCATCGCAGGCTTCTGCTCTTACTTCTTTGATGCCGACAAGCAGATTGTCCTGGACAAGCTGTACGACAGACCATCCGGCACCACCACAGAGCTCCAGACCCTGCCTGATCTCACTGGTAATATAGAAAAAAAAAAGAATTAAGTTACTGTATTTTACTCACTGTGTATAGTAGCATAGATTCCCGTTAGCTGGTGAACATAGTGGAGCATTTAGCAGCTAAAGAGCCAGATATTTCCCTCAGGAGTTGGTGGAGACCAAAAACAGAGCTAAAAGAAGAGTAAATATTGGACTTACATTCTGCACGTGGCCAGAAACACGACTCCGGATGAATGCTAACATTGCTCCGTATCTTCTGGATGTGTACAATTATCAACTGTTTGCCAACAAGTTCGGCATATCATCTTAAAAGGTGATCAGTGTTGTGTTTACAGTGTCCGCTGCCTCTAAATGGCCAAAAATCTGTTACATGCAGGGTCAAGAATACAAGAAAAATAGATAATCTGTGCTATTAAGCTCATTCTTGTTCAAATAAGTGATGGGTCTTTAAAGTCATCCTGGTAGGCCAAGTGACTATTAAAGGCATCTTTGGTTGGCAAGAAAGCTTTATTTTTGCTATGTTAATCTGTTTTCTGCATCCTTTTGAAGGGAGGTGTGATTGCTACACCTTTCTTTACATAATTCACTACCCTTATCATACCATTATGTTCTTCCATGACTCCTTGCCACTTCCTTCCTTCAATTCAACGTTGACCCTTCTCACCATCCACCCATCACTTCTCTACCTTGTCCTGCCTCCATCTTATCCTATCCTCTTCCTCAGGCACAAGGTACGGCTCCAAGAAGAGTCTGATCATCCTCACCAGCGGAGCGACTGCCGGCGCCGCAGAGGAGTTCGTGTACATCATGAAGAAGCTCGGCCGCGCTATGATTGTCGGAGAGACCACCGCCGGGACCTCCCACCCACCCAAGACCTTCCGTGTTGGTGAGACCGACATCTTCCTCAGCATCCCCACTGTCCACTCCGACACTGCCGCCGGGCCAGCCTGGGAGAGAGCTGGCATCGCACCTCACATTCCCGTCTCAGCTGAAGCCGCCCTCGGGACCGCCAAGGGCATCTTCAACAAGCACTTCGCAGGCCAGAAGTAAACCACATCCTGAACAAAGCCAGGGGGGTTTCAGCAGTCACTTTTGCTTTGGCAGCCAAATGGTTTTAAGATTTAGAATCTAGACTTGTTAAAGAACTGAAGAACGTAGATTTAGTACAAAGTACAAAGTGTAATCTCAAAACTTAAGCCTTTTTATCCTGTTTGGCATGTAGAGCAAAGGTTCAACAGTAGGATTTACTTCTAGATTTAATTTCTGTTGAATGTTACACTGGCTGTCGAAGGTTTTAAGAAAAAATGGCGCTGAGATGTCGATTCTTTAATGAAGTGAGTATGAATAAGTCTGTGTCAAAGATCAGTTGTAACATCAAAACATCTTTCAAAAATTACATTTTTGAGAAGTCACATGCAAAAGAGAGGAAACAAATTAAGTAAACACACACAGAATGCTTTCAAACTAAGTTTGCTATTCATTTATTATGCTGGATATTTGGAATTGGGACCTCTGTGACGTAATCCACATGTTGCTCTGGTCTGAAAACCATTACGTGTTGTCCTCATTGTGTATGGGAAATACTGTATGTCGATTATACAATGTGGGCCTACATGGGTCCTATCAATTTCAGTGGTGAGACACAATAAAAAAAGACAACTGAAATACAAAACAAAAGTGTGTGTTGGTCTTGTTTTACGTCAACAGAGGAGGCATCAGACACAAAAACATACGTTTATACCATTACAAAAGTCCTTTTTATGAATTTATTGCTTAACTATTCTACAGTCAAGTGCAGGCAAAAACCAACTGTCAGTTACAACTTAAAAAATAAACAACAGCTGGAGAGAGAGAACAAAACATTTCTCTTCATGATGCTGCTAAATTGTAGCATTAGTTCACTCACAATAGACAAAGTCTTGAAACCCAAAGGAATCATCCAACAGACAAGCAACAGAAGATTTTACTGAGACTGAAAGTGAACTGTACCACAAGCACAGTCTGCTTAAGGGGGCTGTTAGGCAGCTTTTCAAACATTGCCTTTTGTCAGCAACAGTACAATTGTGAAGATTACACTGCGTTTAAGGGCAATTATGTCAAAGGACTGCAGGAACGTGTTCGTCTTTGATGGGTGACAGTTTTGGTGGTTTGAGTGGTTTAGGTCCTGAGTTGTGGTACTGTGTTGATCAGAACAAAAATCACTCTTGGAATAATTTTGATCACATGTTTTAAGGACAAGCCGTGTGGTTTTGGTACAAAATACAATAAAGGAAAACATACTAAAAAGAAACATACCTAAGAACCAGTTTTTATTGTCGTGCATACTGGATGCCAAAAAGAAACCAAACTTTTGTATCAAGAAAAGTGATTCCTCAACTTCTCTTATTTTCTTCTCTTATCTTACTTCTCTAAGTTATACAACAAATGGCTGAAGCTTCCTATTTGTATATAATAGACTTGACCTTAATTGTGCACAGAGATATTTGGTCTCTGGATACTTTTGATGTAAATCCATTTAAACTATCATTTCTGTGGTGCGATTCAGAACATGCACCCAGATAGTTAAGGACCAAAAAATAATTTCTCCTGTCTCTGAAGAGGCCTGGGCCCTCTATTTCATAAATAAAAGATGAAAGTATAGTCTATACAGGCTATAACACTTTAAGTTATGCATTTGTAAGTAAAACATTTTGTTTTTATTTTTAAGCATTTGGCTATGTTATTGGCGTTTGCTTGTGTTTGGGTTTCTCTGTTAAACAGAATGCAGAAGTTATGATCGCCAGGACGTTTTTTTCTAGTTATTTAGTAGCGTATTTGATTGTCTACAATGGACTTGAGTGTTTCTAAGTGTGTTGTACAGTAAGTGGTATGTATGTAAGTGGATGTGAGACAGAGGAGCAGGGCTCTGGGGAGCTCTGGACTTTTATTTGTAAACCACAAGGATCAGAAGGGACCAGTTAGGTGGGGGGAAAGTCTGCACGCATCAACATGTGTTGAGACTTTAAACAGGGGCCAAAGGGTTTAGGGGGCATAGTGTATGTGTGTGGAAAGGGGTGGGGGGTCCCAAGCTTAAAGCTCCACAACGGGACTGGCCGTGTGAAGAAGTCAGGCTGCTACTGGCTTTTAAGGAATCTGTTTTCTCTGCCTGGTTTGTGTAGAAGTGACAGGACAGCAGATTAAAGTTCAAGTATACAAATATTTTCCAGCAAGAAGATTGGCTCTGGAGGAGGAAACCTTAGCAGGCTAAGGAACTAGCGTTTTTGTTGTTTGTTTGTGTAAGTATCATTACACCAGATTTCAGTGAAAAAAAGGCAGAAAATAAATAATGGCAATAACTTTAATTCCTTTTAAGTTCAAACTAGGCATAATCTACTGTGATCTACTAAAAAACATTTTAAAAGACCATGTCTTGCATTGTAAATGCATTTTTTAATGAATGTTTATGATCAGCACTAATCTCTGTGACAAATACATTGCATTTCCTGTGACTGCTTTGAGCCACCTGGTGTTTTGCCAGCTTTTAATTTGAAGCTGCCACAGTAGGAAATGTTCAGTTTGCATTAGCAGGAATGTATTACAGCTCTGAGGCGTCTGTGAGTAAGTGAACAGTACAGCGAGGCTGAGATCAGTGAGATTACATTACAAACAGTAACGCTGGATTACTGTGAACCCCTCCTGCGTGTGAAAGCAATATGAATCCTGACACTAACACTACTATATGTGTTAATCACTGAGTGTAAATACATTAAATGGCTATTGCAGAAAAAATGTCGACCATACAGGCTTAAGGAAAGCTTAAGGATTAACTTAACTTTAAGCAGATACAGATACATGGTGCATATTCCAATAACATATCACAAACTGCCACACAGCAGACCTGTGGGCATGTAGTATTTCACCATAGCTATACTGCACAAAATGGATAGAGAGTGAGAGGCACTAGGGCTTAAAAGGGGCCCAGCAGCTCAGTTTTACGCTCGGGTCCCTTGGCAGGTTTATCCGGCCATGCTTACAGAGATGATAAGGATGGTTCAGAGGACGAACATGCGAATAATCAGATGTGTGTGTCCTCTTTGTGAATGTAGATGATTTGCAGATCAATTTTCACTACATGGATCATGGAATAGATTATCATAGGATTTTTTTTGTTTCGAGGCATACTGTAAATACAAATATAACATACACTTCACTAAAAGCCCCAAACCCCATCATTTGCCCAAACCCCAAATCTATACATTGTCAACAATTAGGTTTTCTCACTATCCAGTTCAAAATTAGGATAAGACGTTTAATTGTAAGAAAAGCTAAAGATATCAGTCGTTGTGCTTTTGTAGATTTAATTTAGTCCACTTTGCTCCCTAACAGACAAAGAAGGACCTTTACGCTTAATATAGAACGTAGCATTTCTTGGACACCAACCCAAAATCCTTTTACTTCAGGGCACAACCACACCAACAATGATCTGATGTACTGTGGCTCATGTATTCTATAAAGGATCTTCATCTGTATCATTTTATAAGTAGTTTAGATTCTCGTGGGATTAAGAGCACAGGTGATCCCCGAAAATATTACGAATCATAGGACAATGCAGGTAAAAGTGTCTACAAGTCTGTTTAAATAAACAAAGTAATCAGACTACTATCAAGGTAAACTTGTTAGCCAGGTTTCTTTGGAGTTAACTTCACTTCTAAAAAATATTTTTATATATGTGGATCACCTCCATAAAAAAACATAGTGTGTTTGTGTAAATGGTGGTGAGACTAATATATGACAGTAGGCTTCATTCAACAGTGACAGTTCATATATCTCATAGTTATCAGCTCGTCCTGCTTTGCGCCGATTCCCAGCTAAATGCGCCAGTCTGCCACGTGAGGGAGGCGCAAAATGGGATCCTGACCCATTTTTCCTCTTTCTCTCTCTCTCTCTCTCTCTCTCTCTCTCTCCTCCTCAGTTTGAAATCTGAAACCTGGTCCATTTCAGCCAAGTCTGTCCCCCCCGGGCTCCCAGTTCCTCCAGCGCCAACGCTGCTCTGCATTACCCAGCTTCATTTAGGCTTTTACAGACCTAAACCAGTTTTGACACTTTGACAGGAAACTTTTATCCTTTTTATTTATTTTTTTTTTTTTTACGAACCACCTATTCCATCACTTTATCCATTTCTTCCATTCACGCGGGCTTGGATTTGTTCCTGCAAAGGTTGTTTTTAAAACTTGTTTTTACTGCTAACTGAATGTGGACTGTGAAATATCCGAAACTTTTATTTTTCAGTCATTCCCACTGAGAGAAAGCATCTCTCCGGCTGGCTTTTTGACCGGGATGCGGGTGGTCATGATTGCAAACTGAGCTCAAAACAAGAGACGTGGGTCGCCTGCATCCTCTCTTTTGTCTTTGTTGCATCTCTGCCTCTTTATAACTGTCTCTGGGATGTAAGAAGACAGTAAAGCATTGTGGTTTGTTTTTTTTTTACTTCACATCCACAAAAAGGAATTAACTTTCTTTTTTGTCCCCCGAGGAAAAACTAACGATGGCGAGATTTTTGTTGAACATGCGTCTTGTTCTGGTTTTATTCGGATTATTTTTGCTGTCTTCTCCATCCGCAAGAGCCGAGCCGGAGCAGCAGGACGAGGAGGAGGAGGAGAGCTCCTGTCAGGGAGCTTTTGACCTGTATTTTGTGCTCGATAAGTAAGTGGAAACAGATTTGAACTGTTTTCTATTCATAAAGACTCAAAATGAATATCACTGGGATGTTAGCCTGTATCAGTTTCCCCCGTGAAAGGAGTTAGCAAAACACCAAATTTAAGCTAACATCTGCTTCAGGCTACTTTTCGTGTTACTGTTAAGGGTTTTATTGCGGTCTTTGTGCCGTGTTTGTGTCTGGCTCTAACTGAGGACAAAGTATGCAGTTTATATTCCAAACATGAGGTGAATGATACCAAAGTTACAGCTTCTAACACGATTGTTTAATTTAAGAAAAGTATGAAATAAGTTTAGGCTATCGAGTTTATGTTGGCTGCTTAGCACCGCTGCATCTGTGCGCGTGTGCGTGCGCGCGTGATGACGCTGGAGAGGAGACAGACTTGCGGAGTACAGTTTGCTGAATAAGCGAAAAGAGGGGTGACGATATATATATATCATTATTGTGGCATCCAAATATATATATATATCTTTCTCTGCAAGTTAAAATCCACTTCCTCTTTCTCAAAATCATTGTGTCACTCTCATGAAAAAGAAAAACTAATTTTATTCCCACCCCATGCTAAAGGGGACTTTTTTTTTTTTTTTTTGCTCAGTGACTGCTCACCGTTCACTCTTTCATTTCCACTCTCTGTACGCCCACATAGGAAAAATGTTGTGGTTATGTGACATCTTAGCGGTGGACTTCAGCATGGGGAGAAAATAAAATGTCAGAGAAAAGCAGGAGAAACCTCTGGACTGCCTGCTTCTCTTTTAATGCCTTTACTTGTGAAGTTTATATACAGATTTTTTTTTTTTTAAAAAAGGTGCAACTTGTTGAATTTTAGTTGCATTAATTGTAGAAGCATAAATATGACTATAATTACTGTACTGTAACAAACCATCATCAGTGTAAGCCACTGGGGCAAATCTGATGGAGACAGCAAAATAGAAACCTCTTTTGTGAGCAATATAAAACTTTATTGCCGCTCTACTATTCAGCCTGCCTAGTTTTATCTTGAGATGACCCAGTCTGGATTTAAAGCACATTGCTGTATCAACTCTTGTTCTTCTTGCACTAAGGGAGCAATGCCAAGAATGGGGAGGGGAAACAAGGAAGGACAGGAAGCAACAACATTTATGGAAAATGTGGTCTTCATTTGGAGAACAAAATGTTGCACGCAGCACCTTTAAAAGCCTGTTTTTTGGGTTTCATCTATCACATGCAGATTAGCATCACTGGTGTCTGTGCAACATCTCAGATGCCACTGGGTGAATGGCTTTATCCAAAGGGCTTACATCTTTCACACTGATGGCCCCTAGTGGGAATCAGTGCCTAGTGACAGTGTAAGTGCCTTGCTGTACCCACTGAACTTCACAGCATCTTTGATTCTACTCGGCTTTCGATTCCTGAGTAGAAGTGGACACAAAACCTGAGACTGCTCCCCAGATGTGGAGGGCTGAATTTGGCTAGCGCTGTGCGGTAAACACTGACACATGCTGCAAATAAGGATACAGCTTCTTTTTTTTTTTTGTCAGATGCTATTGTTAGTTCGTGTGCGTGCGTTGGCGCCCACTCTGGGGGTGACTAACAAGGTTTAGACATTGGTTGTGGACTTCATACAAGAGGAAGCTCATTAGAGACCTGTCTCAGCCACCCCTCAACTCCATCCCTCAGGCCTGAGTTGGTTTTATGAGACGCGGTGTGAACTCTCTGCCCTGGTTGATCCATATGGAAGGAGTAAAATGTGTGAGTGTGAGAAGGAGTTTCAGTACGTATAGAATAGAAAAGAATACAGGGAACTAACATGCTGACAGTCCGTCCTTCATCAGTGCAAGACACAAAGAACTACTGCAAGGATTTGTTTGGAGAGTTTGAATCATTGGTCACCTAGACTCCAACTGCATGGTTGTCACCCAGCCATAGACTTGCTGCTCCTAACCCTTTTGTAAACCACCAATGGGTGCTCAGTAACAAGAGACACAGAAGATTTCATTGGCAAGCTTTCTGAAGATTTGGGGCCAAACAAGAAATGTTGAGTAGTCTTTTAAGTCACATAAAATAGGACAGACAGGAAGTTAATTTACAGTGTGTAGCACAACAGACTAGACGGAGCACTTTGGTTGAGCAGAGGGGAAAACAAGGCTGAGGGTTTTATATTATGGCCACAGAGGATGTTGCTTATTAGCCTTTCCTCTCTGGTTGAAGCTGTTTTTATAAGTAGTAGTTGCTGTAGCATCAGTCGAGTCTCGATTATGTAGAATAAAAATTAAATCCGGTGCCAGCGTTGAGTATGCAGGCAGCAACGTGGAAAGTCAAGCCTTAACTATACTTTAACCATCTGTGTGTTGATAATGTAGGATGCTTTGAGCTAAATGCTAATGTCAGCATGCTAACATGCTCTCAGTGACAATGCTAACGTGCTGTTAGCCATGTCATGTTTAGCATGACAGGTTTAGCAGGTATAATGTTTACCATGTTTACCATCTTAGTTTAGCATGTTAGCTTATTAACATTTGCTAATTAACACTAAACACAGACTACAGCTGAGGCTGATGGGAGTGTCATTAGTTTTGATGAGATATTTCTCTGTTGACACTGACTGAACATTCAAAAACATTATCAGGGGCTTTGCAGGATTATCCAGTATCAACATCATGTCTGCAGATAGGGTTGGTTGTGTTCACCTGGAAAGAAAATGTACAGACACATGGTTACGCTGATGGGATTGGGATGGGTCTGATTAAGAATGAGAAACACACACTGGGCACTGTGTTGTAGGTAGAGAAGAGGGTCATGAGTTTCACAGTAATGAGGAAAGATAACTGCTGCGTTGGCTCATAAAGTCGACTCCAAAGGCATTTATTGCAGGCTCGGGCAGATGATGTCACGGCATGGCTCGAACATGTAGGACACTGCTCTCTGAGACATATGGGTGGCTGCAGTCTGAAGGGCAGAGAAGGTGGCTAATGACTGTGTGGTTGCCAGTTTGAATCTGGGACATCTGGGGACTGGTTTTGGAAAATTTGGGTTTTAGCGAGACACATTTTCCTCAACTGTTTAGTGCTCTGCAGGACTATATATGATATCCTAAAGGAAAGTAGGGTTGTTACAATACCCACTAGGTGTCAAAGGGGTGAGGGGCAGCAACACAACAACCAGTGACAGGACAAAAAGGTTGCAACCAAATAAATGCAGAGGTTGGTTCTCTCTTCAAGTCCCAGCAGCACACTGGTGTTAAACTGCGACTTTAATACACAATAGGACACAGATGCTGGAGTAAATGGGAGACTGCTAACACATATGATGGTCAAGTAGGAGCAAAAACAAGGTCAAGATGACACAATATACAAAATAAAAGGGTCTCCAAATGAAACCTAATGAAACAAGAGTGTTGAGTGAGAAAACATTTGGAACAATTCCAAATTATTGGCTAATAAAAGATAAAAAATGTTGTTTTGATTAAATAAGATGTGGGAACATATGGGCGATAGCCACACCCCGCCACCCGCAGTTAATGATGTGATATATCTCCATGTTGTGGTGTATGTAAGTAGACACACCACAGCAATTAACTGATTTCTCCACTACTGTAACTTAAAGAAAGCCACACAGAAATTACACTCTGCAGAGTCTACAGCCACGCTTGCAGCTCTGTGAGGCTGCACTTAGGCACAGCGGTGCTTTGAGCTAAATGCTAAGGCTAACATGCTGATGTTAGGCAGGTATAATGTTTGTCATGTTCACCATCTTAGTTTAGAATGTTAGCATGCTAAAATTTGCTTATTAGCAAATTTGCTAAGTAGAACTGAGGCTGATGGGAATGTTATTAGTTTTGCAGGTATGTGGTCATAAAGCAATGTCAATTTTGACCTGATGATGGCGCTATAGGAAAATTCAGGTTAGCTTGGCTAAAAATGTACATGCAACCAAAACCTAAGAGCCAGTCTGATGGTAGTTTGGTAGTTTCCCACCATGATGCCTGCCTAATTCAGGACTTTGGGGCATAAATGTTTTGAGGATATTTGCTTGTTGGTTAGTTTAGCTGTCAAATTATGAAACAATAAGCCTTAAAATAGTCACTGTGATCATTTGGTGTATACCTTTAAGCCCTATACTGCTCCATGTGTACATATGAGGATGTATATTTGCTGATTCAGAGCGGGCAGGCCGCAGCTTGCTGTTTTATATGGAGCACAGAGCCAGAGGAATGGTTTTGGGTGTGTTCATATGGGAGACAAAGGAATTCACCTATAGGCCAAATGCTAATGTTTGCGTCTTGATGCAAGACTGCATAAATCTTGTTTTGATTGGGCATAAATTAAAAGACATTCTTGCACATGGTAATTCCACAGTATTGCTATCACTGTTGAATTTATGGATAACAATATCAGTTAAGGAAGATGAAAGTAAAAGAATTAGCCTTGTAGTAGCGTGTCTGCCATTCTTTTCCACAAGCTCTTTCCATTTATCTCTCTCTTGTTTCCACCAAACTCCCATTACCTCTCCAATCCATACTCCTCAATGCCCCACTTGGTGTTAGCCAGCCATTTCTGTCTTGTCTTTATTTTTGAGTAATCACGGCTGCTAAATGTTTTTGTTGTTGTTGACGTAGTCACAAGTTGGTGCACCGGTTGGGCGTTGGGTCATGCTGCCTGAATCCTGGCAAGTCAGCGGAAAAACCAAGCTGCAGCTGCAGTCCATAAATATTTTCGATGTGTCTAGCTGTGGAATACGTTCTAGCTGTGGAATGACACTCGCTCTGTGTTTTGTCATTTTGCCTTTTGCATGTGTGTTGCTTCGGTGTTTTCAGCAGGAAGAAATGTCTTGTTAAATGATATCATGCTGTCTGAAGTCCCCCAGGGACAAAAACAAGACAAGAGGTTTTAAAGGGAATGAAAGCCAACTCTAATCTAAACCTCCTGGTAATATCTGATATATGACTCTGACTCATTGTACAGTAAAAGGTGCATTAAAAAAGTACATTTTAGAAGGTCAGATGAAGAAAAAGCTATAATTTTGACACAAATCCCAAATGTCTCTCCACCAGCTAGATTTCTTCCAAACAATTCCTCCCAGTTTTGAAATAGACGTGCAGCATTAGCTCAGCAATCACGCAGTAAAGACTTTGACTTCTGCTATGGCTGTAAAAGTAGGTTAGTGGTTTTAAACAAACAAATCCTTGTGCCCAGTCAGTTAAATTGGAGCACCATCATTGGCTGCAGGCTGGGGTGGTGTGGGTAGGCCCAGCTGGAATGGCAGACAGCCTCCTTAGTGGAGTTGGGATTTTTAAAAAATGTTTCCTTCTTCGGCACTTTGAACCGTGAGAATGAAGCTGAGAGCTGCTAAACCTTCAGGCCGATGGAGCTTTTTCCCACATGCCGTCATCCCATCGCCCTCTGGGAGAGAAGTGCTTGCTGGGTATTCCTTGAAGTCATGTCTCTGGCCATCAAATGTATGGAAGTCCATTATTCTATCTCCCGTTTAGTGCTGTTTAGGTTTACACCAACTCCTAAAAAAAATATTGGGTTTTTTAGCTTCTAATGCATTAAATTCACCAGCTAGTTGCTAACTTTGTCGGTCTGCCTTGGTGGTGGACAGGTAGCTTACAGTAAGGTTTTTTCGCTAAAAGCAGCTGCCTGCTGCTGTAAACAATGAGACTCAACCAAACAGTAAAGCTGTGGGCCGTGAAACCAAAACAATGAGCTGAAAGACGCTGAAACACTCTGTAGAGCTGAGGTGAACTGCAGTTGGGTGATTACATCCAGTCACAAAGTCATCTGACCCAGTGTTACTGACCAAAGCAGCTGGCAGCTAACAGCTAACCATTTTTCTAACCTTGCTGCTGTCTATTCCAGCCAGTCTTTGGTTCCCTCTGATTTGAACCCATGCTAGCAGCGAGGCTCTAGGGATGGCAATGTCAGCCTTTTGGTTCTAATTAGCAAATGTTAGCAGTCTAACAAGATAAAGTAAAATGGCGAAGAACAGAACGATACCATTCATTCATTGTGAGCATGTTAGCATGCTAACGTTAGCAAGTACAGCCTCACAGAGCCACTATAGCATGGCTGTAAACTTTAGTCTTGTTGTATAATGTAAAGACCCTTAAGCAGACTCTAAAAGTGAACATCAAGTACAGTACCATTATGTGGCGATGCAATGCAACTTTTAAATCAATCTTCACTTAAACTGTATTATCGTGCAATAATAATGTAACACTGGCAAACATTAAGTCAGACCTGGCTCCAGAGTGCATCAAGAGTCTGCTAATTGATTTACATACTGTATGGAAATAAACAGAAACCAGCGAAATAACATCCACAACTCTAAAACTGCCTGCATTTTAAAATGGTCAGCATAAATGTAAAGTACACATAGAAACACACTGTTACTCTACTTTAAAGACGGTTCTGCTTCATTGCTGTATGCGTTTCCACAGCAGTATGATAATGTGCTTATACCCTTTTAATGTCTCTGCTTGTTTTTCTTCTTCTTTTCTTCTTGTCTTTCTGTCTTTCTGTCCAACCCTAACACACACACACACACACACACACACACACACACCCCCGTCTGACTCATTTTCTGCAGATCCAGCCATTGCAATCTCACCCAGCCAGCAGAAAAAGACATTATTAAAAATGATTGAAGATGTTTTTATTCTTCAGGTCTTCTCGGACCCTTGGGGGACATCTTGAAAATTCCTGTCTCCCCTTGACACGGTCTGTTTAGCATCGCTGAACAGTAATGATGCATATTACCTCCCTTGTTAAACACAGCTAGTTGGAAACAGTAGATCACTACTCTGAATGTTAGATGTGCTGATGTAGCAGCAGAGGAAATCGAAGTAAAGAAAAAGTATCCAAACTATGTGTAATTAAGGACAACTAAATTTAGAGGTGAGCGTAACCTTAAACTGTAGAAAACATGAGCGTAGCATCTATGATGTCACACATATCTAAATGGACATTTCAAAACCTGGGTTTTTGTTTAATTTAGTATCACCTTTGTCGAGTACAAGAGCCATGACGATGCTAATTTGGGCAACAGGCTGGTGGAGTTGAAGTTTATTGAGTCAGCGGCAACATCACAGCTGAAAACTGTCAATTAAGCAAACCCAACCTCAAATATACCCCTCTGTAAGCCTTAATATCTCATTAGTGAAACCAGTTTTACCATTAAGTATGGATAGTTTTAAATTTAGTTGGGGATCTTACTATCTGGATGAAGATAAATCTACATGGACAAGACCACAATTGGTAAATAATGTTCACAGGGTCTATCTGCTGTTGTTCTGTGCTGTATTATACAGTAACTTGATCAAGTGGGAACACATTTATCAGTATGTACAAGACACTGAGACACTGTGGTTTATGGCCAGTGCCTTAAAACCCCTAGGGCACATGGGTACACCAGCATTTTAGATATTAAATGTTGGCATCTATTAGCTTTGTCATTTTCTACAAAGAGCAGGATGCAGGCTGCAGAGGACATCCTGCACACCCTACAGTGATTTCATCAGCTGTTTATTCCTTGTTTATTTCCTGTCCTTGGTTTTATAGTCCTTAAATATACCTGGGTCTCTTGCCACTGATGAAACAGAAAAACCCGGCCTATAATACATACAACAAACCTAAAAGCTACCATTATTGCACATGAAGACACAACATTTTTAGCTGAAAGAATCTTGTTTGATTCCATGAAACCTGATTAATATACAAGCAGCATCTCCTCCACTTAAACCTTCATGATTCAGAAAAATGCAGATTTAGCAGATTGAAGATAAAAAGGGATATTATCATCCCAAGGAGGAAAAGTTCTTATTAAAAAGTTATTATTTACAGTTTGCTTCAAATGCATCCAGAGCTGCCATTATGACTACTCGCTGCATGCTTTGTTTGTCATATTATTGTCAGATTACTGTACAACTGTTGTCCTTTTAACGTCACATTATACATTGTTATGTAGTAATTGCCTGCGGTAATTACCTCCACTGTATTTTTCATGTTGTGCTCTGCACCACCTACTCTCTACTCTTGTCCTCTCCAGTTTTTCTTTTCTTGGTTTTTAATCCTTTGCTTCCTCATGTTTATGTTTTGTCTGCCTGATTTTTGCTTTGATTTTAAATGACTTATAATGTTGTTTTTAATGGAAACATTGAATTAATTCAAAATCTGGGAAACAGCTGAAAACTGGCCATTTGGCACCACTGGAGCATTAGCAGAAACGCTGATCAATAGTCCCTGTAAAAATAAATAAAGTCAAATAAAAATATGTTAACTGCTCAGTGATTTAATCAATTGTTTACTCCTTGCTTTGGTTGTCTGGCGCTTGTTGGTGCTTCGGGCTATTTTGACCTGTTTGCCAGCTGTGTTGGCCGAAGCACACTGAAGCAGGTTGGACAGAAACTTGGCCTCACAGTTGGAGTTTTCTTCGAATCCTCTGCATGTTTCCTCTGGCAGACAAATTTGCTATAGAGTCAACAGATTTTTCACATTATCTCGCTCCCGGTCAGCTGAATTTACTGTGATCTCACTGATAAGGCTCTTCATCTTTCCCTTGCTCCTTCCTTCCTTTTCCTTTTCTCTTTTCTTGTGTTTCTTTTTCCTCTCAGCCCTCAAATGGCATAAGGCCAGACACATGCTCTTGATCTTGCGCAGAGAATCTGTCCAATAGAGAAAACACTGTCGCTCGGCTTTGACGATTTGCTATGACATAACTTCAAACTACTGTTGGGCTTGATCACTTTGTCGGCAAATTTTAACGCCCCTCGCCTCTCGAAATCCTTTATTTTCTGCGTCCAAAACCCCAAACCGCTGAACTTTAGAGCTCAACTCAGACCATTAAAATCAGATCAAAGGATTGAGGGGGAAAAGGGCACCGCATAAAATGTTTTCATGAAGAGTCACAGAATGAAATGGCCCACTTCCTTTCCCAACGCTGTTTGGACAGGTGAGTGAAACTGCAAGCTAGGCCTCAGTCCCACGACTGCAGCTACCTCAGACAATTGAACTGTTCCAAGTCAAACAAGAGCCATTGTGGTCCAGAAATAAAGATAAGCAGCTGAAAACCAAAAAGGTGGGAGTACTCAGATTCACCCTGGTGTTAAATAAATACTCAAAAAAGTATCCCCACACCTCTACATGAGTATTAGCTGCAGGAAAGTTTCACCAGACTTTGTATCATTTCCCCTCCTCCTCCTCTTCCTCCGTTGCTGTAATGGAACAATTCACAAAACGAATTGGCTCCTGCCATTCCTTCAGGTCAGAGGCCGTCTGTGTGTGTGTGTGTGTGTGGGTGTGGGTGTGTGTGTGTGTGTGGACGCGCGTGCAATCCTTGTGTGACTATTTCTGTTTGCGCTGCACATTTTGTTGAACATCCAAGCTAAACACCTCTCCTCCTCCACCTCAAGCTTTCTGTATTTTGGGAGGATTTTGTTTAGCTTGTAAGGTCTTGTCCTCTCTTTTTTTTTTTTTGCTTAGTCAGCCTCACAGGAATGTAAAAGCCTTGATGTGGGGAAGCAAGTCATGTCATCAGATTAACAGCAACACTGAGAAAATGCTTAGGTGGGATGTTTAGTTGACTGGCATTTGTATCTGTTCAGACAAGACGAGGGAAAACATTGAAAGTTACATAACATGTATATGTTATTGTGGATGCTTTTATTGTATTTGGAGTAAGGGTCTGGAAATCACCAGCATGGGTGGCCAAAGGGAACCCAAACCTGAATCTCTAGCTTTGGCAGAGGGGCAGTGCTCCACTCTGCAAGACTGTTTTTACTCGCTTTCCTTTTTAGCAGTTCACCTTCTTCTGAGCAATCAATCTGTTTGTTTTCTTTGGATTTTAAGTTGATGAAATTTGAGTGTGAGCTGGCTCTCACTTCGGCTATGACGTGTACTGTTGCTTGCGCTGATTCTCCCTGAAATGCTTGTAGCTGCACTTTTGTTTTGTTTGTTTGTTATGAGTTTTAAATGCCAAAAAGTTCTGCATCTGCAAAAGCAATCGCTGATCAACAAGTCTATCAACCTCTTGGAGATATTATATGAGGTATGCGATAGTAAAAAGCTTTCTTGTTGCCTCTTTAAAAGTGGAAAGAAGAACACGAACACAGTATTCTTCTTACATTGTCCAGTCTACCAAACAGAGAATTTCAAGTCCTGTCAGGACTTGGCAGGATAAAGAGCCTTAAATGACTGAGGCATGATGGGAAAGTCCCTGGTATTTCCTGGCTGTGTCTACCCCCCAGCTTGGTCAAATAATTACCTCTCCACTGCCAAGCAATAACACAAAAACACCATAGGGTATAACCTCCGAGACACTCAATTGCAGCCAAATAACATTAGTCACAATTCATATCCATTTCAAGTTTTTGGCCAAGTAGCTTGTGCTTTTTTCCAAAGCAACTCATGAGACTAAAGCTCCGTTGGTTCCTATATCTTCAAATATCCAAAGAATCAAAACACATTGTACAGAAAATAAAATTTGTTGATAGTAATCTAATTTACTGAACAAATGTTTTCTCATCAGCCCAAAGCATGAAAAGCCCATAAGCAAGAAATAGTCCATTCTGTTTATTATTACTAGACGTGATTCTTAAACAGATTTTTTTGAGTGTGCTCGGAACTAATACAACTAAAAGGTAAGCTTGGATAACAGAGTCAGTGTTTAGTCTGGTTCCCATGAACTCCCACACACGCCGCTTCAAACTGACGATTTCAAGGCCTGTTGTTGAATATATTTGGATCACTCCTTCCTTATAACTTTTTAAATTATTTACTGTTTAATGACACTCATTAAAGTGATTTATTACAGTCAACAATGAAGGTATAAACCTAAAAAAGTCACATTCATGTGTTTGGAATTTAGAGAAACTTCTCAGTGGATTGCATGTAAATGGAAACCATCCAATAAGGAAATCCAACTAATCCCTGTGGATAAAAAATGGTGTTGACCTTCTGCCCCATACAGAGAAACAGCAACACATCAATGCTGGCCAGTTCCAGTGTGTCTAATGCCGTGACATCAGTTAGCCAGCACCTAAAATAACACTCAGTCAGCCTTGCACTTTATTCTAAGTAAGCTTCTTCCTCTAAACAGGCCTCCAGTTTTACCACAGTCAATTAGCTCATTTCCCATGTGTCATCTCCCTGGATCACTCGTTAGCTAACGGGTGACCTGCTGACTGGTCACATCATGCCGGAAGCCCTCACCCTTAATGCCATAAACACACACAGTCTGCCCAGAGGAAATGAAGGTAGCTTTTTTTTTATAGTAGTCCAGTTTTATGGACGTTCCCCTGGGGAGACCAGGACTTATTTCCTCAGTCTCCAGGGGCTCATTCAAGATACAGGAGGGTGCTAAATTACACACCAGACCACGCCACCAGCCTCTTTTATCTCAACAGTAGGCTACACTTACTGGCCCCTAATGTATAGTGCAGGCTAATTGATTTAAGTTATTCCCTCAATGGTGTTTGTGATACATAAACGTGGTGGTCCATGTTCTCTATGAAATTTAGGTTTAAAATCCTTCCCTCCAAGGTTTAATAACAAATAAAAAGGATGTACTAGCTACCTACATGTTGCTAGCAAGACAGCTCAATAGCATGCTAGCTGTTGATAGCAACTACAGAATAAAAGCAATATTCTGTCTATTAAATAAACAAAACACAATACTTTTTGTTACAAATAACTGTGACGGATAGTAAAGTTACTGTAACAAGTTAAGTTGCCCAGAATACAAACAGCTTGTTCTTCATGTTGTGGAGCTAATGCTTTCACCCCCTGTCGTTTTGTGGCTAACAAAGCTGTATTTTTCTTGTTTGACTGCTCTACCATATGGAGGTTAGTGTGTGTCTGATAGATAGTTTAAGCATCGGTATTTCTTGCTGAACAAATCATTTGTAACTCACAAATATATACAGAAATTACATTTTACAGCTGCGACAGTCTATGTGCTATCTTCCAACCATGCTACGTAATAACGCCCATGAATTAAGGCTACCTGTGCTGCTTTTATGCTAACAGTATCATGAAAAGCAATGAGCTACTTGGGGACATTTCTTACTTCCTCCTGTTCTTAGTGTTATGTACTATGAAGTTAACTTTTCAGTTACTGTATGTGTATTAATGACTGTTGTACACAACTCATAATTAGTTTCAGGGATGTTGGTTTATCTATAAGCACAGTGAAGATTAATTTCTTTTTTCTTTATTTCCTTTTTTCCTTGTCTTAGGTCTGGCAGTGTGAAGAATCACTGGGATGAAATCTACTACTTTGTGGAGAATTTAGCTGAGAAATTCAAAAGGTAAGAGACACTTCATGAACACGTATATAAACATACAAGTTAACACAATTAACCCACCAAACATGTAGGAAAAAAGTGGAACTACATTAGGTGCAATGTATACTGTAAGTCTCTGGACACTAAACAGCCTTGTTGCCTCTGTACTCGACTTCCTGGAGCCCCGAGATGTAGATCACTAAAAGAGAAACACACACACTTTACGCAGCAGTCACCCCAGTAGAGTAAAATAAAATCTGTCCCTACAGCTACAACTGACCATGTGCTAAGTCACTCAGCATCCAGTTTCACTCTGTCTCTGCAGTAGCTGAGATGATGTCTGGTGTCAGTGGGGTTAACAGCAGTGACTACAGGCTGGAAGGTCTCTGTGTGTCTGAGCAGCCTGGGTTTTACAGCCTCAAAGAGTGATGGATGCTTTCAGCGGACAAGGCTGACAAAAACCACTGTAACACTGCAGCTTTAAGTGTCTTAACTCAGATCTTTTTCCCCAAATGTTACTCTAATCTGACAGTTTATAATGAGTGTGAACGATAAAAAGCTCCAGTGAGTTCCTTTTTTAAACAATCATGTATTTTATCCTGTTCAATAAAGTTCAATGAAGTCACTAGTTTCACAATTGCGAGGTACTAAAGGAAAAAATGTAGGGCAATGTTATAAGTAAAATAGGCCCATATAGTCAGTATAGGAACATTATAGGAATATTATACAGGGCTTGAAATGACAAAAATATAGTCATAATCTTGCAGTACTCAAATTAAATTTTCCCAGCAGCAAGATTTCCCGTAATTTACAAATTAAACAAGCAGACTGTAAAGTGTATTCATCAAGTGTAGCCTCTTGATGTGTGAAAACCCCTCCTTAAATCCAGGATGGACGATGCAAACCTAGATAACAAAAGAATTGGCTGTTAAGGTTACATGTCATAAAAGGTTCATGTGATTATTTATAACATGCAAACCAATCTTTTGCGATGAACATTAACATGTACTCAAACTGCACGTTTTAATGAAACATCTGCCGTTATGTACCCATGCTGCTGTATACTGTAAGTTGTTAGTATGTTGCTGCACCAGTGTCACACACAAAAAAAACAAAAGCCTTATTCAAAGCCTACTGTAGATGTGACTGAAGTATTTGCATCCTCTCGTGGCTAAAATATGAACTATATTTGCATACAATGCAGCTCTAGAGCAACAGCACTTGGTGTCTGAGTGTATTGGGCTGCGTTCAAGAAGCAACTCCACCATGAGATATTCATTGTTTGTGCATTTGAATTCTGGCATGAAAGTAAAGCACATGATGGGTTACTGCCAGTTATTTATTGTTTCTGAGGAAAACAATATACTGCTTTCGAAGTATTGCTCTAACTAAGTATTGACGCAATGTTTCTGATTAATCTCAGATGATGTGGAAATGTTTGTATTACTAAATGTTGTGCAAGGTGGGAAATCACCAACCAGCTGCCAAATGCTGTTGAATTTTGTCTTTGGCAGTTCCCATCAGTCTTTTGCACGTATGATCAGTAATTGGTTCAAATGTGGGGATTTTAGTAATGCACGCTCTTCATACAAAACTGTGTGGGCTGCTGAATGTCAGACGTGTTGATGGATTCTGTTTTTCTGTTCCAGTCCCATGCTGAGGATGTCCTTCATAACATTCTCCTCCAGAGCATCCACCATCATGAAACTGACGGAAAACAGGTAAATCAGGTTACATAACCTTGTAATGCAATAAATTAGGTACAACTGACTAACCCTAAGCTGAATTTGTCTTACAAATAAATGTTATTCTAGCAAGGAATGCTCTTACACAAGAGAAACAATTGGCCGTAAAGTAAACTCAACTATTACACCAGAGTGAAAGCAGATGCTCTCTAAACTGACATGAAGCTGAAAATTGGCCCATGTCGCCATGTTGCATAAAACTCAGTGTTATTTTGTGTGAGAGAGTTTTGTGTATGAGGAGGTGAAACCCACTATTAACCACTATCATGGCAACTGGGTTTCCATTTCCAACAGAGATGTCTCCAGTTTGCGTCAGTGCTCCAGTGACTAAAACTGGGGCAACAGTGAAAAGATTAGGAAATAAAAAACAGGGAGATGGATTAGTTTCCACAGTTCTCATACAGAGAATTCTCCTCATCCTAACCAAGTCAGCCATCTTTCTTCTCTGCAGAGTGGAAATCAGAAAGGGGCTAAACGCTCTGAAAAGAGAGATTCCTGGTGGAGATACATTCATGCACCTTGGGTTGCAGAGGGTAAGCCTTTGTCGTAATGCTTTCTTATGTTATCTTTCTTTAAATGTGAAACCTTTGGTATTTCCTGACAATCTGACCATGAAAATGTCTTCTCGTTTGAAGGCAAACGAGCAGATACACCAGGAGAACTTTGGTAAGCATCAGATAACTTATTCGCATTAAAACTTCCTTCTGGCCAAGTTATGAATTATGTTGAGGTCATACAGCATGTCTGTATGTTTCTTCCAGG
This sequence comes from Macquaria ambigua, assembly GCA_008360985.2. Lineage (NCBI taxonomy): Eukaryota > Metazoa > Chordata > Actinopteri > Centrarchiformes > Percichthyidae > Macquaria > Macquaria ambigua. The sequence goes on from VMKM01000803.1 coordinate 151,160, forward strand.
CACGGCCAGCGTGATTATTGCACTGACGGACGGAGAGCTGCAGGAGCATCAGCTCATCACTGCACAGCAAGAGGTAGCTGCTGCAGTTGTAGCTCCTGTAACAGGGCTCGCCAAGAGGCAGAAATACTCTCACTGCTCGAGTGCCAGTTTTCTGGAAGTAATAGATTCATTCCCGCTTTTTTCCCCCACAGGCAGAGAGAGCCAGGTCTCTCGGAGCTATTGTGTACTGTGTCGGCGTCAAAGACTTCAATGAGACACAGGTAACACCCATGACAATGCAATAAATGTATGCTGCATTTGGCCGGTTAACACGAATATTCCATACATGTTATACATGTGGTTTGAAGTAAAAACTAATTTGCTAAACTTCATTGTAATTATCTTTAAAATCTACAGTCCGGTGACAGTTTACCATGCATGTACTGTATACCACCTGTGCTCAAGAATCCAGAGTTGTGGAAAACATCCAAAGTGCTGTTACCTCTGTGTTGCTCTTGTGCAATTTGGCTAACCCATAATTTAAACTTTCCTGAAAGCTAATTCAAAGGATTTTTAACCCCGAGCTGCCTCCAAGGCCGCTGCAGATGCCAACACACAAGGCTGGACTGGAGAAATGCTTAACTTGAATAACACTCAATTAGCTTCAACATGATGATGAGGAGGATGATTCAGGTTCCTGTATTTAATGGGAAAGATATTTGAGATCTAAGGGGTTTGCTCTCATGAGGGCTGATCGACCTTCAGTTACCAGACATGGTCTCTCTCGAATTCAGTTCAAGCTCCATTTGATTGATTGCAAATAGACCCATTACCTGATTGTGGATAATGTGTGATCATTACCATGAGCGGGATTCCCTGGTTTTACAGTGTGTGTACGCAGTTCTTCATGGAGTTCAGGCTCTCGTTGTACAGATCTTCCTGTCTACAATGTCTGAAATTGTGTCACTTGAGTACGTTTGAGGCCAATTTGGGCTTGTTATGAAATATCAAATTTCAGCCACTCAGTGTCATCCACCTCTGAATGTTGGAGGTGCAAAAAAAAAAAAAAACACAAACTCTTGAATCTGGTAATTTACTTTTCCACAGTACTTATTCAGTAAAATGAATCCTTTTGTGAATTAATTCTTATTTAATGTAGGTACTTAATAACCATCCACACCTCTGTCTCTACCTCTCTCCCCCTGTAGCTGGCCACCATTGCAGACACCATCGAGCATGTGTTTCCTGTGTTGGGCGGCTTCCACGCCCTCCGGGGAGTCATTGATTCGGTAAATAAACTCTTCTCTGTGCAGGGAAGCATTCCCGTGTAGCTGAGGCTCACAAACAGGCCATGCAGATGTCAACATTCATGTATTTATCTTGAATCTGTTCTGGGTTAGTGCAATCACCTTTTACTATTCCCTTGGGCGTCAGAACTGACTTTAGAAAAGTACAAACAGTAGAAGTGTAGAAAAAAGAAAAAAAAAGATGGCTGTCTTTTCTCCTCGTTTTCCCTGCAGATCATCAAGAAATCCTGCATTGAGATTTTGGCAGCTGAGCCCTCAAGTGTGTGTGCAGGAGGTGGGGAGCTAAAAACACACACTCGCACACACACACACACACACACACACACACACACACACACACACACACAAACTGAAGTGGGTCTCTCCACACCGGTGCCAGCCTTCCATCATTTCTTCAACTGTGTTAATTTCATTACTGGGTGCCCCGTCTCCCCTTCTCTCACTTCAGTAATGACAAACCACAGACTGAAAAACGACCATATATGGGCATCCAGGTCACATACAGGAAATCTACTGGGACAGGGTACCGTAGTGGGAATAATATTACAGGGTCTCATTAAAAAGGATTGACCGTGAGAGAGTGGCAGTGGTGAGATTGGCTGCAGCTTACATGTAAAGTAGACAACATCCTTTAGTGTCCTGCCAAGAGAAAGATTATGATAGTTAAAAAGGCACAAATGAACAGATAAAAGCAGGGGTTGATTAAACACTTTTGGCAAAAGCAGAGGGGCTTTTACTGCTTCTCACATCTGCTTTTGTCTTTATTAAGCAGTGAATTACTTTCACCCTTGAAGAGGAAAAGTATTTCACTTGAAACTAGTAGTTGTTGGTCTGCTGCTGCAGTGAGTGCTGTTCAGTTCAGTGCTGCAGGTTCAGTCTCATCTTCATACATTTATAGCTGAGTGTTTTCCCTGTGTTGCAGGCACCATTACTACTATAACTATTAGTTAATGTCCAACAATTACAACTTAATCACATGCTTAGTGGCTCAGTTGTGGGGTGGGAAAGCTGACTTTGTTGTATTTTGGTATTTCGTTTATTCAGATTCCCTCTGCCTAATTGCCAGCTAATTAGGGCTCATAAATTTAAGTCACATGGCTAACTAGTTTGCCTGTTCAGCAGACAAAGTTTTGACAACCTTTCACCCTGCCAGAGTAGAGATTTGGGCCAAAACTAATGTGTTTCCCTTTAACTGTAACTCGCTCTGCATGATGGACTGTCTGTATCTTTGTGTCACTTGGTCATTTTGTGTGAATGATATGTCATATGTACCCGTATGTTATATATATTTAAATAACAGTGACAATAACTTAGATGACAAACAAAAAATGTATATATTAGAAAAAATATATCTACATATATACATTTCACATGACCCACACTACAGTCCGAGGCCCACATTTCCAGATGTGTTGGTACAGTTTTATTTTGGCGACACAGTTCAAATGTTATTGTCCTCACACGGACAAATAAACTGAATTAATGGAGGAAGCCATTCAGAGTTTAAATACTGCCCTTCTAACCATGCTGGGTGTGAAATGTAAACATGAAAATGAGCCTCATGTACAATACATACAGTATAAAATGTAATTTTGCTTGGCAAAGAGTCTAAAAATGTTTTAAAAAAAATGTCATTGTGTGTCATCTAACTAGAGTCTTTTCAAGTGGTGGTGCGAGGAAACGGTTTCCTCCATGCCAGGAACATCAACCAGGTACTCTGCAGCTTCAAAATCAACGACACCATTACAGTCAGTGAGTACACCTACACTTTGTTTATTACTGTCTGTTAATTTTAACCCAATGTGTCTGTAACAAGGTTTACATCAGTCTCTGTTTGGGTCATTTTCAGGCAGTGTATGAACCGGTGTATTCCCCCTTGAAAAGTGTTGCCAGTACAAAATAACCACTGGAAATATGACTGTTTCCTCAATACACAGTATATTTTTCAATGTGAATACTAAAAGGTGGATCCTCTTAAGAAGAAATCTCATCATACGTCTAATTTTACGGCAGGGAAATAACATCAGTCCGGAAATATCTGTATAGTATTTGTCTTCTATGTCTATAGAAGAAGCAGAAATGCACAGCTAAATAGTTCAGACTGAGGAGTCTACTTTGGAGGAATGTACATTTATCAAAATGTTGTCTTTGCCTCCTAGATGAAAAGCCGGCCGGTGTAGAAGACACATTCTTACTGTGTCCAGCTCCTGTTATCGATGAAGTTGGGAAGTAAGTGCCTCTTTTTATGTCTTTAGGTTTCATTTGTTCTCACAGGGAAGCGCTTATATTTCACGCTAAGAGGCATCCAGGTGCATCTTACCTCACCTTCTTTGCCTCAAACACAGAGAAACACATGTATGCATTCACATGTGTATAGGTACAGACCATAAGAAGCCTGCCATACATTAGCTTTTTTTACGATCTCTATCCGTGGCCACATTCCTCTTTTTTTTTTGGATCCCAGTACAGCTTAGCAAAATATAAGGGGCTCTGTAGGCGTGCCAGCACATGCAGTGGTAAACCCTTCATGCATTTGGTCCTGCTTCTGTCCTGAATTAGAACAGAGCAGTGAAAACAACTGGAGACAACTGGTTTTTGACCTACATAGACACCAGTAAGTCAAGACTAGAAACTTACAAATCTAAAGTGACTTAGCCCATGACTTGCTTATTCATTGGTTTTGAATAACAAGAAAGTTGATGTTATGTTTTGTCTTTTTGTTTTTTTTGTTTTTGTCTTAGTGGAGCAAAAGTGGACCAGCAGGTCAGCATAAATTTGTTCTTAAAGCTGCACTAATCAATATATTTGAAAGGGTAGCTTGTAGTAACAAACCCACAGAGAATTATCAGCAAGCTCTACGGAGCATTTTAGCCTCTTTCAGCTCATTGTTTTGATTTTACAGCCCACAACTTGACTGTTTTGGTTCAGTCTCACTGTTCACATCCGTGTCATTTCTGCGACAAAGCTGTAAGGACACACTGTGTGCTACCTGCCCAGCACCAAACGGTAGACATAGTTAGCTGGTGAACATAGTGGAGCATTTAGCAGCTAAAGCTAAAGCTTGTTACAGTGCCCTTAAGTGGCTAAAAAAAAAAAAAGCAGCTTTAAAAGGCTTTCAGACTATTGTTAAATACAACACAATGTCCAAATGTACCATATACAAGTAAACAGTCCCTGAGTACCTGTACTTTTGTGTTATTTTGTTACCTGTACTTTGAATGATTCTGGAGAATCCTTCTGCATCTAAAAGCCTGATTCCAGGTGAGACTCAAATCATGTTCTTGTAATGTCAACACTTAATGGGACTGTATGATCACTTCTGTTCTGATCAAATCCCAATGCAGTGCTTCTTTGTTTGACAACCTGCCATTTTGCCTGCGAGAGAACACAAATTTTGACCTCAGTTGTCGCTTCAGACTGAGATAAGTGGGAGAAGATCATTAAGAATACAGCATGTTTCAATCACTTCAGTGTTCTCTGGCTCACTGAAGGAAAAGAGGGAGGCGGCGGGATGTGAAAACTAAGACAACTGAGGTTGTTTTACCCAAACATTCACCACACGACAGTCACACCATTTTGCGGTGTAACACTAGCCGCGGCCAGATTCGCTCTGTATCAGCTGGCCATATTCTCTTTTTAGAGCCCAACCATGTTCCAACATCAACAATCCACAAACCTCTCTGACCTAAGTCTTTATGGGGAGAAAAGTACAACAGGCCACAGAAGAGAGGGTTCAGTGGTTAAAGACTTTAAAGTGCAGGGAGAGACAAAGAGAGGAGGACTGTCAGCCAATATTACACTCTTTCACACACTGTCTTGACCTGTAATGGTATTTGTGTTGGTGATAACATACCTCTATAATTACGATACAAATTCCTTCATTTTATTCTCCCATAGAAGTTATAAATCCAAATTACAGTTAATGTTTGCACTGGCAGTGGTGCAGAAAGAGAGAGGATTAGATTTTAACTGCAGTGGGGAAAGATTTAAACAACCTGGACTGATGACTCGAACTCTAAAGCTTTAATCGATACCTTGGCAGAAGGGTCGTAAAAGTGAGGGTACATAGTGTACATAGTGTACCTTTGCCTCCCTTAAACTTCCCATTAAGCCAGTTCACGTCTGCCTTTGTATATTTTTTCTGTTCTTGCCTTAGTTCTCTTAAACTTTCCATCCCATCACCCCAAACACTTAACCTCCCGACTCTCCAACCCCACACTTATCTTTTTTCCCCGTCCCCCTCTCCTTTCTCTCCACCTCTGCCTTCACGTTCGGTGCCACGGTGGCTCTTTTCGCCAACCGCTTTGCCTTGCTGGTTGTTTTCCAGCCCCCTCACCTCCTCTGTCTGTATCTGTCTTTTATTTGTCTCCATCACACAGAAACTCCCTCTTTCATCTCCTGTCAGTCTTCCACTCTCTTTCAACAGTCTCCTTGTCCAGTTTTGGCTGATCAAAGCCGTGTAGCAGCTAGTCTGGTCTTTCAAGTGTTTGGCCATGTGTTTGTATGCAGCTTGAGTCTCAGCAGGGTGGAAAAAAACCTTCAGAGAATGTTTAAACTGCTCCAAAGATACACAGACTAATCAGATTGATTAGCAGCTGTTCATATCATGAAACTGATATACCCTTGGTAGCCAATTTGGTCACTTTACTCAAAACCCAACTTTTATCATTGCTGCATTGCATTCTGGTCTATTTTCTGATAGTTCAGCTATGGACATTGGTCTCTCTGCCTGTGGGTGCAAAATGGCAGCTATAGGAAGAAACCCAAGAGCTGAGCTTTTGTAGGAGTTTGATTACAGGATGGGATGCATCTGGTGGGGCTCTGGCTCCAGCACACCTGTCTCCACTCAGTCACACTCACACATTCACACACAGGTAGAGAGAGAAAGAGAGAGACTGCAGACGAGGCAGAGGTGGAGGGCCTGACACAGAATATCCTGAATTCTGTGAGAAATGAAGTCAACGGGGTGTTTGGTTGACTCAGAGGCATCACACCTTTCCTGTACAGTTTTTCACTGACAGAAATATCCAGTAAAATGTTATATTATTAGGCTGGCAATATTTTACAGTTTTATTATCACCAAAACCAACAATGAATTGATCCTACTAATAAGTACTGCCTGTGAAGCCAAAGCCTGAAATACCTTATTACCTTATTGTTGTCCAAAAACTAATGAAACATATTCCTTCATCACAAAGAACATGGGCACTGTAGTTTTTTTTTTTTTTTTTGACTCAATCCCACATTAACCTGCCATAAATACTCACTAGAGAAACAAATCTGTATTAATCCGCCACTAAAAATAGTCCCCAACAGATGCTATATTTACTCCTGTTTGAGTAATGTTTGCTAAAAACTACAGTGCCCAGCTGTTTTAGGAAATCACTAAAAACAAAACTATACATTTAAATAATCCTGTCTTCAGTAGGAACAAATGTTCTCAGGGCTGAGTGCCACAGACACGATAGGAAGTAACACATTGTTGGTTTTGGTCTTTTCATGGAATTTGTTGACAGTAATAAAAATTAATTAATACCAGCCTCATGCTTTAAACTGCAGCCATGAACAGATCAACCTGTCTACAACAATATTTAGGTCCAGTGTGGTTTTCAAATAATGCTGCAGAACCTAAAAGTCCTTACAAAATGCTTTCCAATGCTATTTCACTACAAAGTTATTATTACCAAACTCTGTTTGTAGTTGTCTAATATTAGCACGTGAGTTTTTGTTGCCTAACTTAAATCTGAGGGTTGTTTTTCACACTCAGTCCCTTAGTGCCCATCTGTTTGTTGTCACCAAGGTACATATGCTGTTGATCATGAACTTCACCCACTAAACCAGCTCTTCTCTCCCTCCACCCTTCTTTTTATAAAACCAGACAGACAGCTCTCTGCGTCAGAGTAAAGACAGGTTTATCGGTCAAACGGTCTGCTTTCCATCTGCCAGTCCTCATTCACATCTACCTGGTCCTCTACCAAATAAGAACTGGTGGGGGTTGGGGGGTTAAAATGCATGCCTTTCATCCACATGTTTTGAAGATCTGAACGAGAACAGGCTCCAAAGAGGCCACTGGAGGTCACATGAAATTCCCAGAATTGTTTTTCCCCACTCGGAGGAGGAAGGGATTCAGACCATCAAGAAATACTCGTGCAGTTCCAAAAATCTAAGGAGGTTAGGACGTCCTGAGAGGAGTTTTGACATGGATGAGATGTGGACTGGAGGATGTGCATAAGCATGTTTTGACAAAGAGAGAAGGGAGGAAAGAAGTTTTACTTTTCTGTCCTTTACATTTCATAAAGCAAATTATTTTATAGCTCCAAGTAGAGATCATAGACCGTATTTAAAGAGGACGGGTAGCAGAGATTGTTCTCATTCCTGAGAGTGCAATTAGTATGGTGTCATGTCTTGGAAAATTACACAACTTGCCCAGAACCATAAAAACAAAATCTCAACTAGCAGGTTTTCTTTTTTTTTTCCATTTCCAGTTCATTAAAGTTTGTTTATCCCACCTTGGCCTCCGTTCCTGCTGTTGTGGCTCAGTGGGTCACACAATCACACCTACAGCTTGTTTGTTTTTTTCTTTCCTCATTTGGTTCATTTGCGTTCAGATTGCTCAATTACAAGTAAAACAGGGCTCGTAAACAAAAGTCACATGACTCACCAAGTAGCACATTTATTGGACATAGTTTTGGTAGCGTGTTCTCCTGCCAGGTTGGAGATTTTGGCTCCTTAGTCCAAACAAATCAAATTCCAGTTTCTGTAACCTTAGAGTCTAGACGTCACTTTGTTCTCAGTTTCCACTCATACTCCTTTGTGTTTTGTGGTTGTTTCCTGTTGGTTCATACATTCTCACTTCTAACAAACCACCTCACAGTTTGCAGGCGGTTCGCTGACGTTATTCGTTGTGAACCCAAGTTCAAATGACATCATTCTGGTCAAACAAACTGAGCTTAAGGAGAAAATGCTTCAGACTAAATAAACTGCTCCAAACATGCTTGAGGTGGACCGTAATGTTACACCCCAACATGAAGATACAGTACTTACTTGTCCTGTGTGTGTGTGTGTGTGTGTGTGTGTGTGTGTGTGTGTGTGTGTGTTGTTTTGTTTCAGGGTAATTTATCTCCAAGTGAGCATGAACGACGGTCTGTCCTTCATCAGCAGCAACGTGCACATCACCACCACGGAGTGTGTAAGTACCTGTTCATGCATTTAACCTGCATTAGCACTGCAGACTGTTCATCATTCAATTCAATGTCTGATGGCTAACACAGATAAAAGTTGTTTTTCTCTACAGTTCCTCTTGGAGATGCATTAAAGTGCGATAATGCAAAGAAATTATGCAGTAAAATGTAATTAAAATGGAACTTCTTTGCACCAGAGTAGAGTGTAATAAATTGTCTATAGCAGTGTTGTTTCCTCCAAACTGGTGATGAATACTGTTTAAATTTGGAGCTAATATTTTGAAGGTTCTCAACTTCAAAAATAGGATTATATAATTTACTCTTGAGATTTTGTTTGTTTTGTAATATAATAAAAGAGGTTTTCCATTTCTTCTTGTATTGCATGTGGTTTCCACTCTTCTTTCTTCTGCTTCTTCTGTCCTCTCCAACCTCACTTCTTTTCCTAGAAGTCTGTTGTTTTGTTCTCTGCAGTGAGTTGCCTTACCCCCTTTATCTCTTTCATCTTCCCTTTTCAATTTTGTTCTTTTCCCACTTTTTTGGGAGCCAAACCACAGGGGTTTGTAGTAGCGATCCACCCAAAAAAGACCTTCTGAACCCCCTGGGGTGGCAGGACACAAAAGGTTAGAGAAGCAGGTTCGTGACCGTGAGGCTGCCGGTTCAATCTCAACATGTTGGTTGTGAAAGTGAAAGAGAAGCATCCTGTAAGTGCATTTACCCCTCAGTTGGAGCTGCTCAATGGCAATACTTGGTTACTCTCTCTCCCAGGTGCGCGAATGTATACTGTCTCAGTATGAAGCAGGGTGGAGCTTCATTCCCTTAAAACCAAGATTAAACAAGATGCAATTTAAGACAATTTAACAAAATGAAACACGTGTGTTGGAACATATGGACCGGAGCCACAGCAGACTCCCACCCAGCCGAAAAGAAACATGCTCTTTGAAGCCGTTCTCCCTCAGTCCATGTGACATCATATCCATGAAAATACTGTAAATTCAAGAGGCTGTGTTGTGGTTCATGATATACAGAGCTCAATTAGACATACCATTGCAATTAGCTGCTTCTCGCCACTAAACTAAACCATATAGGCTGAAGTCACACACGGCTTAAGGAGGCACGACACGTTGCTAACTTGAGATGGGTAGGCCTGGTGCAATAAACAACATGCAAGCTAAAGTCTATGGATAAATTAAGAATGAAAAAAAACAAACTCCACAAACCCCTGCGACCCCTCCCCACATCTTCCCAAAGTGCAACTTCGAGCAGTTTTAGCCTTTGTAGTTAGTCCACAAAATATGCCCATATAGCTTGAGAAAACACACACATTGTATGTGCCAGAGAGACAAGACGCAGATGTGGTCATCTATAGGAATTTTTGGCATTGTTTGCTAAACCATTATTTCACAGATTCTGCATGTCAGCTGTTGAAGGTTACAGAAAACTTGCTGAATTTTTGAGAAATAGTCATTTGGCTCCAGTGACGACGGACCCCACTGCCGAGTTCAGATTAATCCCCCGCGTCTTTGCCACAAGACAGATAGGGGAAAGTCTACCCACATGTGATCCTCATCTGTGGTCTGTAATGGGAACCATGTTTGGCTCATGGACGCCTGCCTGGCTTAAAGTGAGCAAAGTAACTGATGGATTCATTGTGGGATCACACAACTTACATGAACTACTGTCATCGAGAAAAACAAAAATATGAACATTTGCAGTGACAGAACTGACAAAGAAAGAAAATCAGCAGGAAGGCTTCTCACTACAAGTATGATTATACTTCTGTCGCTACTCCTACTACCATTACTGCTACTGGTGTTATCACTGGATGTACAGCATCTTCTCTACTTTACAATGTCTTCTCTTTTCTCTAGTACTACTTAGGGGACAGCAATTTGTTTTCCATACATTTGTAGTTCAAGTCTCTGCCCAGCTGGGTAAATGTGGGTGGAGGAAGTGCGTACTTGGTACAGTAGTACTGTGCGTGTGGTGGTAATGTACTTGTGTTGTGTGTGTCTGCTCTCCAGTTTGATGGCACCATCCTCCTCATCACCCTGCTGGTGTTGTTCCTCCTGCTGGCCCTGCTCTTCATGTGGTGGTTCTGGCCTCTCTGCTGCACTGTGGTAAGAAACTTAAAGCTACATTCAGGAAGTGGGCGATTTGAAAAAGCAACACTTGAATCACAATTATTCAGAGCTTCAAAAGGTGTTTGTCTAAACTGTACACATAAAAAACCCTTAAGAGGTCCTTTGAGACGTGTAGGACTGATGTGATTAATGTGTTTGTCACCTCTCTTATTCTTCCTCAGGTGATCAAAGAACCACCTCCTCCACCTCCTCCTGAGCCTGTGAGTCAAAACACACGTTTGCTCCCCAACTCTGACGGAGAATGTGTGTCTGATACTTACAGCATAGTTTTAAAAAGCAATCTCAATACACATCTCAATAAATAGAATAAAAATGTAGTACAGTTGATTGATTTGAGTCTGTTTATTTATACAGAAAAATCCAATATACCATCAATATTGCAAGAATAACCTACAGTGTGGAAAGATGGGTGTGAAAACTCATTAATACATATCTTTCTTTTAATAATTGTCAGTAATACATACACACACCAAAGGTTATAAAGGCTAGCAAAGGATAATTCCAGCTTATGTACAGATCTCAGCTCAGTAAGTAGTATTTACACTTTAAAGAAAAGTTCATCATAACAGCCTCCGAATCTGTGTGCTAGAAAGTATGTAAGATTTTGTTTTTGTGTGTGTGTATTATTTGTGTTTTAGGAGTCCGATGATGAAGACGGCCTGCCCAAGAAGAAGTGGCCCACTGTAGATGCCTCATATTACGGAGGAAGAGGAATCGGAGGGATCAAGAGGATGGAGGTGACAAGATGACAAAAATACTACAATCAAAAAAACTGATGGAAATTATATACTGTACTTTATGACCACTTTACTCTAGTATTGCATTATATATTCATGTACTGTCTGCTGTCTGCAGGTGCGTTGGGGAGGGAAGGGCTCGACCGAGGAGGGGGCGAAGCTGGAGAAGCCAAAGAACGCTGTGGTGAAAATGCCGGAGCAGGAGTACGAGCCCTTCGAGCCCAAACCTAAGAAAGCTCACAACAAGAAGGCGCCTCAGAGCCGGAAGTGGTACACGCCCATCCGGGTAAACACACACTCAGTTTCCCTCAGGACCAACAGACAGTGGGGCACTAAAGTGTTGGCATTTAGTTGACTTCTTTCTGCAGAGAAGCTACAGAAGAACGCAGAAGTAATGCATCCTTGCTGTCAGCTTTTCAGGAAACTCAAAAATCCGCCTTGTTTATAAATTGACCGCGAACCGAGTTCTGGCCCAGTGAGTTTCAAATAACTGAGGGTGGCAGAAATTTCTCAGCCCACAGAGAAGCCTGAGCTCCTTCCACAGAAGTTAAAACCACGAGTGGAGTTGCAAAGTTTTCACATGACAGCAGGGAGGAATAAAGTCTACTCTGGCCATGTTTATGTACAATTAGTTGCATAAGCACAAAATTCCCCAACTATCAATGTACACACATAGCCAGAGTAATATAACATATTCTCCAGACAGAGAGACATTATTAGACTTGGCGTCAGTGCTGTTTGTACTTTAATCGTACACTACAATGCAGCTCTGTGTAGCAACACTGGCCTTTCATACAGCAGCAGCACTGACTGTTATCTGTAGACAATGCTACCTTACAACTGTAAAGGCTGTATTTTGAATATGACACAGCCTTACAAACAGCACTGCAGTGATTCATAGTGAAACTTTACACTGTTCATACATCACAGTCAGTGAGAATTTATACACTGACTAGTCGCACGATCAGATATCACCATCGTGGTGTTGTTCCTACAACATCATAGTTAATGTTGCTGCAGGATGATCATTGCAACTGACCAATCACGTTGTTGTGATGTCATAGCTTTGCAACTGGGGGAAAAAGGCCGGAAAAATACTGAAGCGTGCCTTCTTGCTCTCACGCATATACAGTGGGGAACAGAAAGTAAGCATTAAAAATACTTTCTTTAATAATAGGATAGGACATTTGAATTTGAGTACATTTGCATCATATGGACCAGCGAAATCTACTTTAGCCAGCTGTTGTTAGCTAAATGTAACTTACTCCTGTTGGTTGATAGTGTTAATTCTATAGAACGGCTAACCTTAGCTTCTAACCAGATACAACGCGCATTTCATCTATAATAGTCAGTATAACAGTTAACATTTATGTTCACATCCTAATGAGAGCTGTGGGGCCAAGTGGTGTCACCAATTTACCAACATAAATACAAAATGATAAATGTTCAGGTTTAATAACCAGTGGCCATGTTGACAGTAGTAGTCCTGGGCCATCATATTAAAGTTTGTCCTGGGCCACTAGACCTTTCGCTGGTCCTTTATATGATGCAAATGTACTCAAATTCAAATAATTATGATGTTGTAGGAACAACACCATTACAGTGATATCAGATTGTGTGATTTGCAACGCCTTAAGACGCCTCATTTTGGCGTGTTACAGCCAAGGGGTTGTTCCATTCTTGTTTAATAGGGGTCTGAGATTTTGATTTTTATTGCTGTTCCCAGCCGTATAGTTCGTTCCATTCTATTTCATTTTCATATGACTTCATTCCACTAAAGCTAGCTAGATTTCTTCTGCTTCTGAATCTTCACCGTCACCACTGAAAGTTTGAATTGTCTTCTTCTAAACTTCCTCTGGCTTACGTTTCACACTATGTCATTTCCTTTGCAGTGAACGTAGGTGCCTGTAATGTGTGCGTAGACGCCCACATCACTAATTTATGCACAACGTGATCCCTTGCATTGTTGTTAGACATCTTTGAGGCAAACTTCCTTGTGAATACGTATACGAATACGTACGTAGTGCCTTGATTCAAGGTCCCTCATTGGCCACAATACTCACACTACGCGTTAACACGCCATTTACATGTTACAGGCACGTACGTACACCACAAAGGAAATGCATCATGACAGCAGCATCTTACACCTTATGTAAGGAAGGAGAATTCCCCTCTTAATCTATTTAACACCAGATTTAGGCTCAACACTTGTGTCCTGCAGCTCTGTCAAAAGTTAAATGAGTTTCAGTATTTTTTTGTTCTCCCGGATTACTATAGCTGTTATGGTTGAGATCATCATTTCTTTCCTGTGTAAACTGCTGCTCTGTTGCTGAACTGTTTTATCCTTTCTTCCCTGGCAAATCGTTGTATTTGTGAAAAGGGACACACACTGCTTTATTTGAGGCAGCAGAGAAATGGATTCACAGAGATTTAAAGTTCATGTGTCATCTGTTAATCAGACGTGAACCAAAACATGACCAAGTGACTAATCAGCACAGCTTCAACCAGAGAGGAAGGAAGTAATCAGTAGAATCAGCTGCTGTAGAGTTTGTGTGGGATTAAAACCTGCAGACTCCTGGCTTTGAGGACCACAGACCAAATGTTCGCTGATACAGTAGACTCAGTATTAATATGATTTTATTAAGTTATGGATTGCGGTGTGGAAGAGTTTGGTGTCCAGATGTGACCAGCTGTTAAACCTCTCCCTCTCCTCTCTCCTGTTCAGGGTAAACTGGATGCTATCTGGGCTCTGTTTCGCCGCGGGTACGACCAGGTCTCCCTGATGAGACCCCAGCCTGGGGATCATGTGAGTACCTCAGCGGTGCACCGTGGAAATATTTAATTTCATCAAATGCTTTTACCCACACCCACTCGCATTCACTTCCCCAGTTCCACATTTTTTTGCCTCCAGTTCCTCCCTCCTGTAGTGTTTTATACCTGTGGTGACCCACAGCTGTATCACCCTCATCCTTCGTTCGCCTCCCTTTCTTTCACCCTTCCTTTCCATCTTCATACATTTATCATGTTTTTCCCATATTCTTTTTATATGTTTTTTTGCTAGATGGTACAATGATAACGGTGGCAAATCTACACATTTTTGAAACAGTGATTTCACACAGAGGCAGACTAAAGCAGGCAGAGTTTGCCAGCTGAAATAGCTGTTGCTGATAGATATAATCAGCTCTAGCTAGCTAGTTAATTAAGCTAATGTTAGCTCCATGAGTTGGTTGAAAATGTCATCTCCGGCTCACTTTGTAATGTGTCCAGCTTATTCGTTTTAAAACAATAACTCTGTTAAAGGGTCTTGAACATGCCCTTGGTGGCCACATACATGCTATCGTGCTAAGACTGAGGCTAATACTTGGGTAATAGGTTTTACTGGAGTTGCTAGAGTTGTAAAGTTCCCCAAATCCAGAGCAGGACTGAGTCGCTAATGTTGCCCTTCACACTACGCTATAGTAGCATCCGGGACCAGGTTCCACACAGTGAATTTGCTATCTTGAAGGGTTTTTTGGTTTGTTTTTTTACATAACCTGTAATCCCACAAAATAGTGCTCCTTGGCCTTGAAAGTAAGTATATATATATATATATATATATATATGTGTGTGATAATCTATCCTTGGGTGAGAATATTTATCTCAGAGGGACAAGAAAGCCTGAGAAACCCAACATTATGTTCTAAACTGGATCAGTTTTAAAAGTCTAATAGCGTGTCTACAAATCTGTCTCTCCGTCTCATTCACTCCTGGTGTTTCTGTGCTGGCTAACACCTTCGTTGGCCTGTCTCCATCCCGTTGAGTCAGTCTCGCTCTCACACCTGCTTCATATTAGACGCCATAAAACGGATAGAAAGCAGAACCGCAGCTCACATCCTTGTAGCTCGAAAGGAGCGTTTTCTGATGTGTTCGTGTGTCTAAGATGATAAAGATTCTCTCTTCTTCTCAGATCAGCCACATGGCTTAGTTTTAATGTGCGGAGCCCTTGTATCAAACAGATACAGAGTTTGGTTTGAATGTGGAGAGAAGATGGGAGTTCACTGAGTACATAACGCTCTCTAGGGATGTTTTAAATCCCTCTGATACATTCAGCAAAGTCAGTTTTAATGTTTAAATGTGTTCTAGTGATTCTTTATTATTTCCAACTTCACTAGTCTTAACGGGCACTTTGTAATTCAGTGGCACATGATAAATGAGGAATATAAACTCCCAAGTTCTCCAATAGGCTGTTTGGTTTTTAGCCACGCTAACGGTGTGTTTAGTGCTAATTAGCAAATGTTGCAGTAGCATACCAGCATGCTAAAAATAAGATGGTGAACATGGTAAACATTATACCTGATGGCTGATACACATCAGCATGTTAGCATGCTGACTTTAGCATTTAGCTCAAAGCACTCAACCTCGCAGAGCTGGTAGCATGACTGTAGACTCTTACTCTGCAACAATATGATAATCGTATAATACTGTAATCTTGGCCAACTTCTTCTTCCTTATCATCAACTTCTTCATCCACTTTTCTTCACTTTTTCCTGCCCTCCTTCAGTCTCTTCTCCACCTTTTCTTTTATTATCAGTTGTTTACTCCCCTTTCCTATTCTTCCTACTCTCCACAGCCGGATCTCCCGCTGATTAGTCCCAAGCGTCCCAAGCGCTAGTTAAAATCAAGCCTTATTATCAGAAAATTTCCAATGATCTTTTTTAACGAGAATTCCACATTTAAGAGTGTTTTCTTGGCACCACAAACAGGTACAGAGACAGGATTTGTTTTCAGCTTTCCCTGAGAAAAAAAGTCACCATTAGCTTACGATTACATCTGTACCAAAGCAAACTGGCAGTCAGATAAAAAAGATTTTGGATTTGATTTCCTTAATCAACTAATTTCTCTTACCCAGAGAAGCTTTTAGCGATGGCTGCATACGTAAGCTCTGCATGACGCAATGCTTATTTTCTAGAAGAAATCGTGTCTCTCTTTCCACTCAAATGATGTCGCCTCCTCAAGTCATTTGCGGTTTGTAACGAAGCGGCAGAAACATCTCCCAGGCCAGCAGGCCGGCTCATTTCCAGGTAGTGTAATGTTTTATTTCAAAGCGAAAAGAGCTTTAAGTGTTACCTGAACAGTTAGTTGGTATTACATTGCCTGCCACGGTCCCACCCATAACAGACCTTTTAGAGCAAAGTCTCACACTCCAAAGCTGGCAGACTTTCAAATTAATAGGAACACTCACTCTTTACACGAGGCCAAGTTGGCCGAGTTCAATCTGGATTCTTCATTGGTCATTCTGTTGTCATGGTGCGTTTTTCATCGCTGTGCTGATTGCCACAGCAACAGCTAAATGTCACCCTTGAGACCGGCCTGGCTTCGGTCCTGCACAGTGTAGTGTCGTCATGAGCCTCAGTGTCCGTTTCAGAAAGTGCACAGTGAGCTGTTACATCCATCCTGCACTCAAACTACTTTCAGTCATTTTATTACAATAAACTAAAATAAATGACAATTTTTCTCTTCTCCTCCATCACCAGCTAATACACAGTGTGAACATTTATGCAGATCATTAAACTTTTTATAATTTGCTGTTCTAAACACCCTCTGTGGGTTAGCTCTGCACTGGGAATAATCCTCTGACACACAGGAAATTATGCATTTTACACTAAACTTTGTCTGTCATGGCAGACAACATGTGTACTGCTGCCTTTGTCTTTATCTGAAAACCGTCCATCTGTTGCTTTAGTTACAATAATGTAATCAGTTGTTACCAATGATTCCTGATCTCCTCTCCTGTAGTGATACTGTATACTGTACTGACTACACACACACACACACACACCTTTCCTTTCTTCTTTCAATGAACCCAGTAACGCCCTTGCATGTTTGCTTAGCATAGGCTCTGTACAGTATGATGTAGAGCAGTGGCTGTGTGTGTGTGTGTGGGGTCGGGCTTTTGTGCATTACGCATGCTTGTGTGTGTGTATAGTGTATATATGTAACCACATAATTCACCAGTGATAGACCAGAGTAAATCTCCCAAGGATGAAGTTATCTACATCTGAGACAGGAGTTAGCCATTATGAGAGTGTGTGTGTCACCAAACCACATCCATTACACTGACGTCAGAGTGTACAGTATGAGGCGGAGCTGGTTCTCTCTCTCTCTCTCTCATTCACATAAACACAAGCCTCCCCAGAGAAGCATTTAGCTGGCTTAAGGACATGAGGTAATACCTAAGACAGACAACTGCCAGGGCTGTCTCCACCAACTGACTGACCATGTCTCTCAAACATGCACACACACATTTGGCCTAGACAATTTTATGACCTTGGTGAGACTGTAGACAGTGGAGGAGGTCAGCGAGAAAGAACGAGCGAGTGTGGCTTTCTTTAATCCGGGAAAATGTTCATAGATTCAAACCGCAGCTGGGCGCTAACAGAACGATGTACATGAAGCCTAGCTGGGATATATATATATATATATATATATATATATATATATCCCAGCTAGGCTTCATGTACATGTGTATATATATATATATATATATATATATATAAACCCATCTCTCTCAGTATCAAATTGGTTTTAAACCTTCAATGACGTCTATGCACATTGAAAGGCGCCTTACACCTTGTTTTAATTCACTTCAACAAGTTAACAGCAACACTGGGGACTTACTTGCTTACATACTACAAAATTTGCTTTCTCGCCAAGAGTTAAATGAGAAGATCACTCGCACTCTCGTGTCTGTAGGCTGTAGCCACCGCCAGCAGCCGGTTAGCTTAGCTTAGCACAAAGCCTGGAAACAGGGGGAAACAGCTAGCCTGCCTACCAGCACTTCTAACGCCCACTATTTATCAAGTTACATCTCATTTGTTTAATCCATATTACAAAGATTTGTGATTTTTGTACGAATTAAATAAGCAAGATATATTGGGTTAATGATTGAGCTTTAGAGGTGCTGGAAGGCAGGCTAGCTGTTTCCCTCTGTGTCCAGTTTTTGTGCTAATCCAATTTAGCCAGCTGCTGGTGTTAGCTTCATATTTAGCGTCCAGACTTGGGAGTCTTCTCCTCTAACTCTCAATACATGAATATGTATATTTCCCAAAATGTCTTGATTTTTTCTTTAAGAAAATGAAAAAATGAAATATTTTATCACAAATATCGTGTCACTTGAAGCATCTTTTGTGACAAGTGTGAGAACTACCAAACTGTAATATTCTGAGGAAGACATTCCCTGTTACGTAATTTCTCATTATTGGCACTGGAAGCTGTTCTGTGGAACTAAATGAGCGTTTATAACACAAAACTAATCGCTGTAATCTTCAACAGATGAATGATTCATTTGTTTCTCAGTAAATCCTATTTTGCATTGAACCAAAGTGCAGCGCCAATTTAGAGAATCTGTGTATGTTGCCCGAAGAAAGCACACACATCTACACATCTCCTCTCCGTAGGTATTTCCATGAGGCAAGAAAACGGTTTTAAAGAATTTGAGAAGATTCAGACTTTTTTATTTATTTATTTTTTTATCGATGTCTAGGAATGCCAGACTGGATAAGTGGTGACAGACCAGAAACTGGTGGTCGCTGCAAGATTCTTGTCTTTTGGTACTCAGTTTATTCAAAGTTTTTGGGTTTTTTTTGCTCACAGCAGCTAATTTACCAGACGGAATAAATAGAATGTGTCCTTTGTGACTGATTTGATTTTGATTTTGGGACTATTATCATTTTCTTCTTTGTGGTTCTGTTTTCTCTCTTTATCTCCAAACATCTTCTCTCCCCCGTCCGACTTTCACTCACTATAATTTAATTCTATAGTGCCTTATCTGTAAGAATGTTACACTACTTATAGATCCAAAATGTGGCCCAGTCTCCTTTGTATGTAGTCTTTTTAGTAGTTTTTTTTTAAAGCTAGAATGAGCTGTACTCCCACACAGCTTTGTGACTGACATCAACCCCTGTTCCCTCATTTTCCACTCTGTAAAACCACACTCCTACTGCTCCAATCACTGATACTGGTTATTAGCAGATTAAAATTACTTCACTCCTCTCTGGCTGCCAACCACATGCAACTATGG
Organism: Macquaria ambigua; assembly: GCA_008360985.2. Classification (NCBI taxonomy): domain Eukaryota; kingdom Metazoa; phylum Chordata; class Actinopteri; order Centrarchiformes; family Percichthyidae; genus Macquaria; species Macquaria ambigua. The sequence continues at coordinate 170,564 of VMKM01000803.1, forward strand.
AGCGGGTCGGGTTACTATGGTAACAGCGACCTCTGTGAACTCGGGTGAAGCTCGTGGTTAGTGCAATATTTTACGAGTAGCTCAGGAGTGAAATGTGATTTTTGCTGGAACAAATTAATTTGTTTTACAGTCTGATAAGTCAACCTTACACTGTTTAAAATGTTCCCACTCAACTGCTACCTTGTGCCACTTACTATATCATACATATACAGTACATACTTTCAACTTTTATTCATTTTCTCTGATCTTTTTAAATCCCTCACTGAGTCACAAATGTTCATAGTATTTTCCATATGATCACTGAAACACTACCACACTACCACCATGAGTCTACAGCCATGCTAGCAGCTCTGTGAGGCTGTACGTAGGCACAGCGATGCTTTGAGCTAAATGCTAAAGTCAGCATGCTAACATGGTCACAGTGACAATGCTAGCTTGCTGGTATTTACCAGGAATAATGTTTACCATGTTCACCGTCTTTGTTGTGTGTGTTAGCATGCTAACGTTTGCTAGTTAGCATTAGTTTTGGTAGGTATTTGGTCATAAACCAAAGTTTGGACAAATGATCCATCTAACAGTTGTCAAAACATTTCGCGAACCGATATTGTCATTCCTAGAGCCACGCTGCTATCGCCACTACAAGCTAAATCAAATCAAATGCAGATTTCAACTCAAACTTATTTTAATCTCACGTGTCTCTTTCTTTTCTTTTAGGGTCGATGCATCAACTTCACAAGAGTGAAAGACGAGTCAGCGGCAGCCAAGGCCCCACCTCGCACCCCGATCCACACACCCTCGCCCCCGCCACCGGACTACCGCCCTGTGACCCGCACCGACTCCTCGTCTCCCACCTCCACCAGCCCTCCTGCCAGATCACCCCCGTCAGGCCAGGTACCCCCAGGGCCGCCACCATCTCGCACACCCCCGGGGCTTCCCTGTGCACCGCCATCGCGTCCCCCGCCCAGCCTTCGACCCTGAATCACACAGACAAACCCCTCCCACCCCCCAACGCACCCGCTTTGATATCACAGACTTACCGCTCTGTTGACCAGTTCTTTCATTTTGAAGGTTGTGGTCCTCGCTGCCAAAGATACTCCTGCTATTAGCCAAGGATCAGCAGTATTTTGAATCCCAGTCGTTCCGTGTTCCTCTTCTTGCGTGGGAAAGAGTGTCAAGTCAAACTGTAAGATGGCAATTTAAGTCATTTCAAACATGCTACCACAAAGCATGATAAATTCTGGAGGAAACAAATGTAGGAATACCAGGAAATCATACCGACCTCAATGCTCTCCGTGTCATTGTTTATGTGGAAAGGGAAGAGTGGAGCCCCCCAAAATTGGAAAAGGTAATTTTCTACAGGGTACGAGTATTTGCATGAGCAAGAAAACGGTTTTGACAAGCAGTTTGACTTGACATTGTCCCGTGCAGAGGGTGAATGGGGTGATTCGGGGGAAATATTTTACTTAGTGTTGGCGTTTGTGAGACCAGGGAGGATTGTTGCTGGACAGCAAAGCATGTAGGGACAGGAAGTCCGCAGAAGAATACTGCAATGGATGAAATTTCTTTGTTGTCTTTATCAACTACTGAGTTAGGCCATCGTTGTCAAGTGTTAAGGTGAAAAGTAGGTTGAAAATGAAAACCTGAGTTTAAACTTTGAGCAGAATGGATTGGCTTATTCCTCCGTTGCTGTGATGGTGAATCAGAGGTTTCGGGAATTTGATTTCTAAGCATTTTCCAATTGGTCATGTTGTTAATGGTGTTGAGTAACGAAGATAAAACATATCTCATTTGCTAAAAAAAAATGTAATTTTGGACGCGTTACATGTTCTCACTGCCAAAGTGATTTTTTTTCTTCACCTTTCTGTGATGTTTCTTTTATCCAACAACATGCTAACCCAACTAATTACAACCCTTTAATACAGAAGTTATCCAGTTACATGATTTTTGTGGTTCAGTTTTTGTACCATTCAGTGACAGGGAAGTGTACAGATGTTATTGGGAAGGTATGTTTTTACAATATGTGTTTGAGATGCGTTTTTGAATGTTACCTTGGTTGATATCTTTGATGCTTTGGATTATGTCCTTAACCACCTTTTCATGTAGTTGAATTTAGAATACAGCAATATGTATTTTTTGTTTTGTTTGTTTGTTTTTGTTTTTTTTTGGTATCTGCGCACATAGACTGCTGGGCAACTACAGTACGTATTTGTTTTTGTTAGCATTTGGACATTGAAACGAGCAACCAGAAATCAGGTTAACGTCTCTCCTCACATTTTTTTTTTTATATACACAATCCTGATACTGTACTTTGATACCAATATGTGTGTTTTATGTCTTCAGTTTTATCATCACCGGTCACATTGCAACTGCAGGGCAGTTCAAAGAGCATCTAATTTATTTTACTCCCCGAGAGAAATAGAGGAGAGTACTTGAATATCGACAAGGTGTCCAACCACCAAGACGGACACTGTGCGCAGAATTTAGAAACACAACAGCTAGCCATTTCAAAGTCACATGAGGTTTACCAGCGTTTCTTAACCGCTCAGCTACACTGAGAAACATTTAACTGAAAGTGATCCAGTTACATTTTATGCTGTGGAGATTAAAAAAACAAACTTAAAATTGTGTGAATCTTGGTGTGCATTACGCGCTCCATAGCTTCTTGCTAGCAGGCGAAAAAGATGCAGCTAGCATCGTGTACATGTTAGCAGTGACTACATGCTAAACTGGGGGGGGGACGGGGAACTCCACTGTGTAGAAAAGAGGTTGAAAATTTCTGGTATTCCTTTAATATCCAGTGCCTTCTGGAATTTTACTTGTTTGATTTTTTTTTTACTTTCATTTTAATGTACGTCATTCAGTTACGTCGTGTACCGTCGTGTTAGCACATGCATTCATAATCGTCTCAGTGCCTTAAAGCTGAGCTGAAACGTTGCTTCGCTAATGTGTCCAACCGTCCACGTGAACATTTTATTTAACTGAAAATGCCTTTTGATTTGACTTATAAATCCCAGTACGGCTCAGTTTAGTTAGAACAAATTGTAATGACAAGGTGCCACATGTCGCTATCATCAAATGAATTGCGATGCATTGGTATAATTAACCATAAACACATTAGACATGGCATTTTGCTAGCAATTTAGCATCAAATTTGATTACATTTCCCATAACCCTTATAGCTTCCGATCAAAAAAAGACGTCACTACCTAACCCTCTCCTTTTTGCATGTATTTCTTCTTAGTCATAAATGAAGATCTCATTTATATGGCCTCACTTATTGAAGTTAAAACATGTTGCACCTTTTACACTGATTTTCTTTTTATTATTGAGACTAAATACCTGTTTGTTAAGCAGTGTTACCTTTGAGGTGAGACCACCAGGAATTAGATTTTCTTTAGAAAAGTCAACTGTTTACATATTCCTAATCCCAGAACACAATTATATTGTATCACATAGTAATTTGCTACATCATCAAACTTCCCCTTGGTTTGACTTCCTCCTTTTCCTCCTCTCGTGAATTAAACTCTCTGAGGAATTAAACCAAAGCAGATCTCATCAGCTCGGTCGAGAGTATTAACGATGAGATAGGAGGAGTGGATGTATATATATATGTATTTGTTACATACACATCATCACACATTTGATTTGAAAGCTTGGATAGAAACGCAAAGTATTATTACTTTGGACTCAGCAGTGTGCATTTCCTTGTTTTATCTCTCTGCTCTGATCAGAAAATACAGATGTGGCTGGTAAATGTTCCACTTATTACTGCACAAAATTGCTGAACTTCTAAGGTGTCAAAGAATTATTGTTTGAGAGACTTAAGAGGTTTTGTTTTTGTTTTTTTACAATGTGCTAATACTGTTCACCTCTGTAAATGCAGCATTGAAGCGGGATCAGTGTTTGAGGGGGAACTTCTGCAGCAGCTATCTCTGTCAGAGCTCAATGTCATTCCTAATCGAGACGAGATACATTATGTTAATCGGTGTTTTTTTTACACGTATAAACAGCAGTACTGAAGCAAATATGAAAGACGTATATGATTTTCTCTTGTTGGTTGACATTACTTTTGTTTTAACAGTATCAATAAAGGTTGACTTCCAAGCTTCTACCAGAGAGTTTCTGTGTGTGATTTCTGCTTGGACCCATGTGTAATACAGGATTCAGTGTCCCACCTGTCTAATTCCCCTTCTGCAGCTCCACCTCTGCAAGTTTGGACAGTGGATAACTGTACCATTCACAGTTAGCCCTGTATACTACCCACACACACATTTTGGCTACCCTCATGAGCGCTGAACAACCTGGCTTTTGGCCTTGCTCCAGTTAGGTCCTATTTATCTTAACCTTACTGATACTGTACCTGCGGCTGAGTCTCCTGATGACCAAAAATAGGCCTTTTCCACAGCAGACAGTGCAACTAATCATAGCCGCAAAAGCATAGGTGAAACTAATAACACTAACGATTGACTCTGTTTAAGTAGGTTCCACTAACCCTGACAAATGAGCCTGCATGCATAGTACAATAGGGCCCTAGAGCTGGAACACCTAAATGTAAAGCAGCTATAATTAATGTGATTAGTTACACCTGTGTTTGACAAGTCTGCTGTGAGGAAGGTCTTTAAAGCAATTAACAAGATGTTCTTGATTGCAGGGAAAGAAATTCTGGCACCAATAGGCCTTTTTAATGGAAGACATTTTTAACACGTCAAAGTAGGAAAAGCACAGGTGTAAATATTAAAATGAATGATGGCTGAATGCCATTTAGCTGCTTCACTTTCAGGGTCCTGGTGTTGTTCATGCTGGCTCCCTGTCACATTGTCACGGCTGACTGGGACACTTGAAGAGAACTGAACCATCGTTAAGGTTATTAACGCCTGTGCTTTTCTTGCTATAACAAGTCAAAATGTCTAGTGTGCAAAAAACACTACAACTACAACGCTAATAACTGGAGATTTATCAAGGTCATAAGCAGACTAAAAATACTATTATAAAAAATGTTGGTGTGTTGTTGTCTAAATGTAATAAATAATGTCAGAGTCTGAGCTAACAGAACGTGAAAACCAAAAGTGACAGCAGTAAGATGTTTGCTCTAATGTTACAGATTTGTTCTTAAAGCTGCATTATTCAAAAATGTGATGTTAACAATGGATCAAATGACTATCTGTAATGTGAAAGGTGTCACCCACAGAGAATTATGAAAAGCTCTGCAGTTCCTCTCAGCTCTACTGAGCGTTTTAGCGCCTTTCAACTCTTTGTTTTGGTTTTTGGTCTGCTACTTTACTGTTTTCATTCACTCTCACAGTTCTCATCAGTTTCATTTTTGGCAGCAACAAACAGATTCTTTTTAGCTAAAAAGCTCTAAAAACCCACTGTATACAGACAAAGTTAGCAACTAGCTGGTGAACATAGTGAAGCATTTGGCAGCTAAAGAGCCAGATGTTTCCCTCAGGAGTTGGTGGAGACGTAAACAAAAAGAGGAGAGTGAATATTGGAGTAAGATTCGCCAACATGACTAATGTTGCTTAATAGCTGCTCAACATGTAAAAAATCTATTTGCCAACAAATTTGCCATATCAACTTAAAAGGTGATACGTGTAATATGCTGTAATGGTTTTACAGCTTGTTTCTGCTGCCCCCAAGTGGCCAAAAAATCAGTTATCACAGGTTTAACTGAGTCATTACTATACATTTGATTTGATTGATTTCTTCGGCATGTAAAGTTGGCCAGAGACACAAATATCCTGCACTTGTAATGAGTTCCATTCACTTACTCCCAGCTAGCCTGTTATGGAAGAGAGAACCAGAAAAGTGGTCTCCCTTTAGACGATTTTTCCCTTTTCCCTTTAATCCGCCTGAGGCTTCTTTGCTGATGGAGGGAAGGGTGCTTTCCAGCGAGTTTCCCCAAATACTTCTTTCCACTGCTGCGCTGGGTTCACCGCTGGCTACCTTCCGGTCACAAGCTTAGTGCTAACCTTTCGACCTCTACCTCCCAAATCATCAAGACACAGCAAGGAGGTAGGAAATAACTTCACTGTTGGACCTGAATTCAAGTGTGCTGAAGTGTATCCGAGCATCCCCTTCCAGCTCCAAGGATGCCACTCTCTCAATCAAGGTGTCACATTAATAACCCTAATGGGTATAAAAATACACTCTGTGCTGAGGGAGTATTCAAAATCTGTTTCTCTTGTCGGTAATGAATTTAATACAGCCAGAATAGCCCCCATGAGCAGATCCAGCTGGATAATTACTGTGGAGTCTGCGTTTTTTCCCCTCTGCATGCAGAGGAGAGAAGGATGTGGGATGTTGAAAGGGGTGGGCTGAATCAGAAGAATGGAGAAAAGAATGGAGAAAATGAGGCAGACGGGCAGTCAGTCCTCCAAAGAGACACGCGGAGCTGAACAAAGCAAAAAGCAAGAGTAACAGCAGCTGGGGCTAGCTTCTTCTCCGTGTGTGTACTGCTTCAGTTTTGCTTGAATGTTGGTATTATGTGAGTGTGAGGTTAGCCTATATACTATTACATACTATTCCTGAAGAAACTGTCTGTGTAACACATCCAAAAGACTCCAGACGGACATATTTACTGTAGTACAAAAACACACATCCTGTTTGTTCATAACTGCAGTTCTCTGAAGTGGCATTCTTTGACTGTGACACCATAATGATCTGAAAGGATGTTGATGAAGAGATGAATGCCTCTCACGGTATGTTTGCATGGCTACCAGTGGTTACCGAAAGACAGCAACAAGGTGCAACGAGTTCAGATTACATAAGCGTAGAGGTCAGACTTTGCTAAGTCACAAATTGTGGGACAAAAGGAAGACAAAAAGCTTTATTGTTGAGGTCAAACATACCAAATACTTACAGAAGATATTAAAAATAAACAGTGCGATATCCTACACTGGTAAAAGCCCATGGAAATACGGCACCATGATGACGTCCATTGTTGCCGGCTGCTTTATTTCTGTTCTAACCTAAACTGTTTCCAAAAGGAGGAATTTTTAGTGCCAGTATATTCAGGCCACAGATTTAACCACTTTTAGTCTGTCGCTGCCCATCACATTCTTGCTGGGCTCTTAATGTATTGAACAGCGTGGCGTGCAACCGTCCATTCACAATTTCAGACGTCACTGACATTTTGGACGGATTAATTTGTAGAGGGATGATGTAGAGTGTACATTGTGACACATGCAGGTGCCAAAATGTATCACAAATCTGCAAATGTTTTGAAACCTTTTAAAAGAAGGAATGTAAAGCAATAATGTGTTGTCCAAAATCTCTTGCTTGTTCATTCATTACTCCCCTATATAAAGGTCACTCAAAGGTTTACTCTATAGTGAGCAGTGAATGGAGATTTCAGACATTTATGAATAATCATCACTGTCAGTCGTAGTGTCCCACGACTGTAATGTTTGCATCCGTAAAATGCAACACATTGCATTGTGGGACTGCTTAGCAGAAAGTAGTGAATTAACAGCCCTCTGGCTCCAAATGACGCCACCAGCGCAAGATGGCAGCTCCCATATCTGGGGCATTTTGGCTTCATTTTTTACAATGGTAGGAAGTGGAGACGCGTCGTTCCATCTTTATATACAGTCTATGGTCTGGATAGGAGCAGAATATGTGATACAGTTGGCTAGCCACTCAATACTAGCACACAATAAGTTATTTTAGCACAATGGCTAGCTACTGTAGCTAGCTAGCCTGCAGAGTGCACTAGGCCATTGTTATATGACAAATTAAGCAGTGTAAAATGTATTACGACCACTTGTTGCACCTCTTAGTGTCATTTCAATAAGTCACAATGCTAGCATTTTCATACAGATGACTTAACTACCTACTGTACTTCGGGCATAACTCTCATTAACTGGCAAAGTTTCACGACCACTAGTGGCGTTTAGTTACTGACTGAGGGCGTCCATGAGCCACTACTGGATCTTTGGCAAGTGGAATTACATATTGTAAAGACTCTGTTACACCTGCTAGCTAGTTTGCTAGCGCTCCTCAAGCTGTAGCTCAGAGTGTTTTGGTGTAGTAAAGATATCTGCTAACAAATCAACTTCACCAGACTTCTGTCTCATCAAGTTTATAGAGGTCAGAAGGAATGTCATGCACAAACATTAGGTATAAAATGGTGGAGATACTGCAGGCTGTCATTATACTTTGCATTGCAGTTACATGGGCAGAGCTGAGTATAGAGCCTGCTGCCGCATGATGCTCACACCTTTCTACTGTCTCTAAGAGGCCACTTGAAAACTGAAAGTATTACAGTGTTGTTTCCAGCGTCAGGTCTTTTCAAGTGTATTTTTAAAGTTGCCTGTAGCCTGATTTATTTCAACAAACAAAAGTTTGGGTACACAGGATTATAAGTGGTTATTAAATGGTTCTGCAGCCACATCACAACAATCATTTTAAGCCAGCTCTCTGTTTCTAGTCTGGTTCACAGATATTCAGACAATATTTGTGGGAAGTAAATTCCTCCGTCAACCGCCATCATGAAGCAGGCGAGGCTGAAGGCAGATTTGTGCAAGGCCTCCCAAAAGCATATCAATATATAAAGACTACAACAACATACAGACTTATACATACTGTTCTAATGAGAGGTGGAGGAGTTATTGCTGTATGATTATGATTGTTACCGAGCGGCCCAGCTGCATCATTTATAGTAGCTGACATGTTTACTGCTGCTTGGTTTTCTCTCTCTGTAATATTCTTGTCTTTCTGACATTCCTTCTTCTTATATTTCCCTTTCTTTTATGTACAATCTCTTTTCTGTCTTTCTTTCTGTCTTTCTCTCTTTATTTCTCTCTCTCTTTATTTCTCTCTCTTTCTCTCCAAGCTGAAGAAAACCGAGGACCATAGGAATGTGCTGATGGCTGAGTGTTTCATCTTGGTCTCACATTACCGCCCAGACTGAACCTCACTGACCCAACACACACACACACACACACACAGATGCTGGTATTTGTCATTGTGCCTGTATTTTGATGCCCCTGGTATCCAGGGTAACTGGTGTGAGTGCAAACAGCAGGCTGGAAAGAAAGATGGAAAGCTGTCCTGTAAGCATAGTGGTGGTTTTATTCGCAGTTAAAGCTTAGTTTATATGACCATATTCACTGATTCTGATCCTCTGAGCACTGCTGCACAGGGAAAACTTGTAATGCTTTCTTGGCTCTGCACATTCAGCTGGCTCTGAAGGTTGTTTTTTTTTACTATAATCCAATAAAGGCCAGCGACAGGTTAATTTGACAGTGCTTATAGAGGTGCCTCTTGCATCCTATGAAACCATGTAAAGTCTAATTACTGATGCTATGCTTTTGGTGAAAATATACTGTACTGATTATATCTACTTTAATTTGAAGGACACTTTTCCAAACTGAAAGTGGGTGAGGATGAAAAATAAACTTCTTGGATTTATTCTCCCAATAGCTACATGTTTGGATATTTTGCAGCATTTGATCTTCATCTTACAATATTAACTTTTCTCTCGTGTCTTGGATGTGTTTTTATTCTCCTGAAATATTTCCAGGATAGTGTCAATTTGATGTTTGACCATGACCAGATGTATTGCCATATGTCTTGTTGGCCGTTTGCCTGATAGCCAGCAGGACAAAACACGGGTCAAATGGGTCAAAACGTTGCCTGTTTTTTCATTTAGCATTGTGGGAGCTTTATTCCAGTGTGTAAAGACAATCTTTTCTTTTGCATAGTCTGCCAACTTTCACCTGACCTAAATACAAAAGTAGATTGTGCAAACAACTACTTTACAACAGGCTTTGCTTAGACTCTTAATTGAATTTTGTACACACGTCATACAAAGGGTGTGACATAGAAGACTGCATCTTATTCCAATAGTAACCTTAACTGCAGAGGTGGCAGATCAGAAAACGCTCCTATGAGTTGTTTTTGGAACAGCCACATGTATGGTATATATTGTCGTTGAGACCAAGAAGTGATAACATTGTCCTCTTAAGTTTTGCTGTTCGTTTTCCAACATGGCTCCCTTTAAAGCATCGAAAGCCGCTTTGCAAGCTGCAGCAGGCCTTCTTTGCTGTTTTAAGAGCAATGCTGGTTTAATTAACTGGTTTTATTTTACAGGCTCAGTTCACTGAGTTCATGTCAGAAAGGGGGAGAAATAAAAACTAACATTTGGGAAACATGAATCACACAAATCTCCAAGTTATCGAATGTGCATGTCATTTATTTCACATTATTTCTGTTTTTGGTCACAGCTGACTGCAGGTTGACACATTTCATGTTAAAGACAGCCCTTTCCACAGAATACTGATGATTTTGTGGACTATGGAAAACCCCCGAGTGCCACTGGTGCCAACCACAACTTCCACTAGATTACTAGAGTATTAATGAGTCACATTGCTGTAAACAGTGCGTGTGCGTGTATGTGTGTGTGAATGGTGGGTTAATGCAAGTGTATGATTTTACACATCCTGTCAGTTTTTCATTTGTTTCATTTTGAATTTTAATTTCAGTTTCGTTTTTGTTTTATTTTCATAAATGCTCAGTTTGGTTACAATTTATCAATGAATCTCTGTGGAGAGTCTGTTTTATTTATGAGTGTAGTGACTAACTGTCTTTGAATGTATCACTTATTCATTCTCATTTGAACAGGCCCAACACAGTAACAGCTGCCAAAAGGCAACATCTCTATATATTTTTCAGCATTTTTACTAATTTCAGTTTACTAAAATGCATTTTGTGCTTACCTTTGGTTTTAATCTTATTTCCAGTTACATCACACTCTTTTTGCATGCTTCAGCTGCGATCCCACAGATAATCCTCTGAACGTAAGACAGTCAAAAACAAAGATGAAAAAAAAGAAAGAAACATCACACAGAACAACACAGACGTGACAATTACAGACATGTCGTCCAACGTGTCTGCATGGGTCCAATTAGACTTGATGTCATGCAATCTCCTCATCTTATGAGGACACACAAAAAGTGTCATTACCAGGCAGAGATGTAGACGACAGTTTGGCAGTTGGTTTGTTTTGAATGTGTATGTGTGTATGTGTGTGCTTGTTGGTGTCAGTAGGCATGTTGGTTGTGTGTGTGCATGTGTCTGTATGTATGCTGAGATCTGTGTTTTTTGTGTTTTATTCACAAGAGAATTTGTGATGTTACAACATCGAGGGGTTTCTGGCAAACATAATTACACAAAACTATGTTTCCAACACACTTCTGACATGTTGCTGCTTGTCAGACTTTCCTGAAACTGGAGGGAACTGACCGTTCGCTAAACCCCTCCCCCAAACAGTGATTGTCCAATCATAGCTTAGCAACCGTAACTAGGCACCGCAGGTCTGTCAAGCTTTGGATTTTTCTACAAGTTGTATGTAAGACACGTGAGAGCGATAAGAGTTTGGAGGGTTATCTGCTCAAATGTAAGCTACAAAATGTAAGCTAACTAGCTTACCACTACAGTAGTAACCTAGCATAGCGTTACTTCCAAAGCCAAGCAGTGTATAATTAGCTAACTAGGTTATTATATGGGGCTATAAGTTAGAAAAATCCCCTTCAGGACTGAGTCATTCACTTACGTTTACATACCAGCAACCCGATCCATTATATCGTGTCCAGAGTTTCCTGTCAACTCACAGATTTCTGTAAATTAGCTAGCTAGCTACAGCAGATTGAATCTGCTAGCGACAGTCATCATTTTAGACAATAAAATCGATGGTTGACCGCTTTTGTTTACTTCTGTGTGAAATCCGGGACCCATTGTTTCAAAACTTACTAAGAATTTAGAGCGGTTAATCTCCCATCGTTATCATTTTAAACTGCATGTGCCGTGCAAGGATGGAAAGCTCGACCTGCTTAGCAACAGTAACTAAGGAGCGTGGCTTTGTAAGGTCAATTCTGAGAAGATCCAAACAAAGGGGCATGTGATCACTGTAAAAAGAAAAATAAAGTAAAAAGAGAAATAAATACAACCCACACACTGTTGTTATCACGTCGCTCTGTGGGCGTCAGTGAAGCAGCAACTGGTCAAAATGGGTTAAAAAAAGAAGAAGAAGAAGAAGAAGTGAGGCAGCCACGGTGCCAGCTCTGCTTTGCTCAGCACTGAAAGGAATTAGAGTTCTGTGATGCAAACGTGGCACCAGGAGCTGCCCTCAACAGCCCCCGCTTCCACACACACCAACACACACACACACACACACACATCCCCCTCCTCTCTGCTTCCTCCCTCCCTCTTCCTGCCAAAGCCAACGCGACCACTCAGGCCCCAGGGGCAACTTGTGTGGCACAGAATCCCCTCCCCACCTCCACCTCCACCTCTTCTTCTTCTCCTCTTCCCCTCACATCTACTCAGTAAAGCAGAGTCTTACATATTCAGCTCCTTACCTATCTCCTTATCTCTTAGTGCCAGCTCATGTCATGACCTTTGACATCTTCATAGTACCATAAAAATCCTGGGAAGAACTTTTCCAACTCTCTAAATTAGTTCCAACAAACGAATATGTTACGGTTAGTTTGACACAGTAAACATTATTATTGCACCTTAAAACCTTGTATTACTGTGCAACCCCCGCCCCCCCGACCAGGAAGTGGGAAGAACAAGAAAGATAAACAGAGATCGCAGCTTGTTCCAAAGACTCCCACACACATGCGCGCACATATGGAGCTGGTTGGCAGGGATCAAGAGAAATAAGGATGCGCTGGTTTAAAGGGGGATTTTTAGAAACAAGGAGTACATGGAGATAAAGCTGAGGTACATTCAAACCAAAATAATGTCACATTGTTCTGTCACAAGTTGTTCCTGATTTGGACTTTTCTGTTTCTTTATTTCACTTGCTCAAACATAGGCCTAAACCACAAACATACATATCGAGAAGGTATCGTATTCAAATTTGCTTAATAAAAGCTATTATATGTGATACAGGACAGCTGCAGTAGTTAAGGGCCTGTATGAAAATTATTGCTACAAAAAGCAAGGCCCTTCCCCCAGTTGGCACCGTTGATTTCACCAATAACAAATAAAAGTACATAAAGAATTTCAGAAGGTGTACTCATATTTAAACTTTAATATTTTAATGCAACAATAATTTTCTAATAGCCAGCTAATGGCACAGTAGGTGGAGGTGGAATTAGCGATTGTCAAAATTATGGAAAACACACCAACGTCGAATAATAAATCTGTTTCTGTTTGTTTTAACATTAAATCTCACAAGGTTAGACTGAAATAATAAACAAATCTAGGTTGAGAAAAACGTTTAAAAACCCTCCCCTGTTCCCCCCTCCCAAAAAAAAAAAAAAAAAAACCCTGCTACTGCCCTGCCTTCAGCAATAAATAAACAAACAATTAAATACATAAATGTCCCCCTTTTCTGACCCCTCTCTCCACCCCTAATAATTTTTGTACAGTCCCTAAAGGGTTCCTAGACTTCTCCAGTTGTAATACACCCACCCCAAAAGACTAACAGTATCCAGCTTTTTAGGGTTTTGGAAGGAACTGTAGACGCCTCAATGTATAACGACACAGGAGACACGAGCAGAGACAGGGTGGGCATGATGTGACCAAAGTCAAGGACCGGATACCAGTCTCACATTTACACGGTGGCCACATTAGACAACAGAGCAGCCAGGACACCCACAGTCTGCAGTATTTTTCTCATCCCACAAATGTGCTCATTTGCAACTTTCTTTTCATTATTTTCCAGGTATATTGCAGGCCTGGTTTGCATTAATCCCCATATCCCATTATCACGCTTATTTATTTCTCATAGAAAGTAAATGGAAGGGAACTCTCTGCCTCATGAAATTTCATCCAGTGTTTAACTGCTGTAATCCCGCGTGGATGTAATGAAGAGCCTAGGGTTTAGATGATCGCTTCAGCTACGTTTAAACAACTGTATTCTGGTTGCAGCCATTTCTTGTGTAGTAGAGAAGAAAATGTAATTATTTAGGTGCTGCTCAAACAAGGGTTGTACACGTTCTGACTTTGACATTAGTATCCAGCCAAGTTATAGGCTTAAACAGCTTTTTACTGGCCAAAGTAATGCTTAGTGGCAAAACACGCATTGTCTCATCTGGTTTCAGTGGTAGCAATTTTGGTATGGAGTTGTCACCATAAGAGGGGAGAGAGAGAGAGATACAGAGTACTGGATCTGAGTGACACAATTGATATTTATAGTTTGAGAAAAACAACCACAGACAGAAGAAAAGGTGTAGGTGTGGTATGACTGCATGGAAAATACAGCGATGCATGCAGAGGGCAAATGATGTAAACTCACACTAAAGCCTGTGCACTGTGAAAATAATGCTAAATCACACATGAACCTTAACACACACCAAGAAAAATTTTATAAAAGTACTCTTACAACTTACAGTGGATACCTTTATTATTCATGGGTGGAGCCACCTAAATCTGACAGCGTTAGTGCTGTTAGTGAGGTGAAATACAATCAGGTAATGTTCAACAAGAGCCGTGCATAAATCTACTGTTTGCAAGAAATAGATACAGGCTTCTGTCACTGTGCTGTACTGTAATCTCATTCCTGCCCCACAAAACTGCTGCATCCAATTTGTTCTGTTGCTGAGAGACTGATACCACTCTCATGTTTATGCGGTAAATATGAAGCTTCAGGCAGCAGCCGTTAGCTTAGCTTAGCATAAAGACTGGACACAGGGGGAAACAGCTAGCCTGGCTCTGACCAAAAGTAACTAAATCTGCATATCAGCACCTCTAGAGCTCACTAATTGACACGTTACATCTTGTCTGGTGCGTAAACATGACACGTTTGGTTTTATTGGGGGGTATGTGCTGGAATATTTCTTGGCCGGGGGCAGTGACTTCCAGGAGTGCTGTCATTACTGTGAGGTTGCCAGGCAACAAGCAAAGACTCCACTGGAAAGACTACCATTTAAGCTAAGATAAGCTAACCGGCTGGCTGGCTGTAGCTTCATATTTATCATGCAAACATGACAGTGATATTGATCTTCTCATCTAACTCTTGGCAAGAAAGCAAAAAGGTTTATTACAATCTATACACAGCTGTTGCTCAGTCATGCACCTTAACCTGAAAATCTGTTTGCTGTTCAATTACCCAAACAAACACAGCAAGATGCCTGGGTTACACGTACAATTACACTTACAAAATTCTTACATTTCAAGCAAGAAAGTCAGTTACAAGTAACTCAGTGAGTGACCCAAATCCTTAGTCTCACTAAAACTCTTCATTTTACTGATAGTATGCCTAAGCCTTCTAGTGCAGCTATCACAGCATTGCATGACTGAATCAAACTTTATGAGCATGAATCCTCCCTCAGAGCCGCAAATGCCATCACCGACCACAGAAAGAAAACAAACAGCAGTGCAACCTGATAGGACAAAATCTAGAGACATAAATTGTCATTTTTCCACTATCCTGCCATGTCATGCGGTTTGGATAGAGCATTATGTAGGCCAGCAGTAATTATGCTATATTAAGAGAGTGTGTGTGTGTGTGTGTGTGTGTGTGCTTCAATGAAGAATGTAACTGCCCCTCTTCTGTCACAACCAACTGATTTATATGAAGAAGAAAATAACTGCAGTCATCGCTGTCTGGTTCACTGACAGGGAGGCCAGGGTGACTTGAGTAACACGTAATCCGTGTCATTACACCGCAATAATAAACATTATTATATATGGCACTTTTATAAAGCCGAATTACAAAGTGCCTCATTATGATCATAAAAGAGTGCAGCACAAAATGTGCAAAAAAGAAAAAAGTAGAAGGAAAAAGTAAACAGATAAATCAAAAGTTTATGTTTTATCTGACTGGGATTACTTTTTACACAGCTCACTGTGATTTTAATGATGTGAACACCTGTTTAGATTTGATTTTTGTTCACTTTGTCTGATAATTCAGAAAAAGACAGAACAATGGAGCAGAAAAAACAAGCTTTGTTTTATAGTTGTTAAAGGTTATTGTATCATTTCACAGTAATGAGGTCAAAAGTAGACACCAATTTCAAAATAAACAATAAGGCAAACTCAAATTCTGGTACAAAGCTCCAACATCCACAGCATGTGTATGTATGTACAAGCTAGACTGTCAGAAAATCAAACCCGGACAACAAAAACGAAAGTAGCAATTTTGGTTTGGTTACATTAAAAAGATTGCTGTTTGGCAGCTTCCCCCCAGCACACAAATGCACCATACTGGGATTCTTTCCATACTTGCATCTGTGCTACCGTTCAATAATAATGTAACATTTTCAATAAGAAAACCAGGCATGATGTTAAACATGATGGATTGCTTTTCTTGAGCATGTTTCTGTTCTCTGCACGTAGACCACACTGAAATGAGTGGCTTCCTGGAAAAGGGATTCAAATATGTAAAAAGCTACTGCTGTACTGAGAAAATGCTAGGTAGTAATGTTAGACACTCAGGGCTTTTGCTGCTACAGTCCTACTGGGTCTGGTCTTGGACTAGTTGCTTATGGTGGCTAATGTTAGCTAATATTAGCAAACTTTAGATAGATATTGTTGTGTAACTGAGTGTCGTTCAATGACTTTACGACTTCGCTACGTTTTAGCATGTCACAGATAAACACTTAAATGGTTTTTAATTTCAACATTACGACTGAGAGCGAGTGGAATGACACCACAAGGAGGACAAACAACAAACATGTCAACAAACTGACTCAGTAAAGTCAGTTACGCAACAATATCAATCTGAAGTTTGCTAACATTAGCTAACGTTAGCCAATATAAGCTGTACTGGTCATACCAGACCAAATAAAGCTGTAGCAGCAAAACTGGGTGTGTTTTATTGCTTATGACTTCGTCTTTTCATTTGTGGGCGAAAGATTGTGTTATTTCTTCTCTTAAAAATTACATAGTGTCCCTTTAAGTTCCTAAATTAATACACCAAGTCATTCGCAGTGTTTTGGGGAGGAGCATTTCTGCTTCACTTTCCCAGTCAGTCTGACTCAAACCTGCGCCCTTCCAGTCAGAGGTTCGTCTCTCTGACCTCCAGGCGACCGCTGGCACACTTTTCCCCACACGCTGTGGGAAAATCTGCCTTTGATAGAGCTCATATCAGCGTCTAATACCCTGTAGAACATCAGGAGACTCTCCTAAGCTACAGTCTGGTACAGTAAAAGCCCCGAGACAGTCTGCCGATTAGAATGGAGCTGCCTAGGAGCCTCCTGATTGGCCGCTGGGCAGGGATTGGAAATGAGGAGATGGTTACTTTGGCTCTGGGGGATTTAATCAGTGTGTCTCACCTGCGTGGGGAGGAAGTTTGTGTGTGTGTGTGTGTGTGTGTGTGTGTGTGTGTTTGGCTGGCACACTTGGCCAGCTTTGCGGGGGGTGGGTGGGGGGTTTCATGGCCAATGTAGGTCTCAGACGTGGACCTGGTGTCTTGGCTCTGGCAGATGAATAGGCTGTCTGGTCTGTGTGTTGATCCTGTGTGTACAGCCCTGTAATGTATCAAATAGAAATATTTAAAATCCAGATTCAGATTCCAGTCTGAATCTCTTTTTTTGTTCTCTGTGTGAGTCCTCCTTTGCTGCATTGTAACTTTTTCCCTGACTACCGCACCAGAGAAGAAGACTAACAAAGGATAGTTTTTTTAAGGCGCAGCTCAACCCCTGTGGACCAGTAAAAACCTAGTACCCACTTGTCTCTAGGTAAAACGGGGCTTGTGTGGTGCCACCAGTTTTAATATAGTGATGCATCAATCACTCCTAGGTAAACACCTATGTTACAATCAATCATGCATTGACTGAAGATGATTTTCACCACCTACAGTGTTACAAATTCACACTGACACTATGATTGAAAATTACTGTTTCAAGCTTGTTCCTTGCTCTATGTTATCAACATAACAGGTCGGCTCATATTAAAGGGTAATTCCGGTATTTTTAAACCCAGGCCTTATTTTTACATATTTGGGGTAAAGTACGCCCATTAAAGTGCTTGTTTTTGCCACTGACAGGCTCAGATTGTTATTCTAGGTGTCTGACAACTTTATGGACAGGATCCCTACAGAGAGAGACCTTTTTGTTAAAGAGTAAGATCCTTTTTGTTTAACCAGAAACAGAAAGTCTCGCTCTGAAATCTCGCGAGAGGGTGAGTGGTTGCAGGTAGACGACGGTGTTTCTGGCTCCCCCGCACACCCACACACAACTTCCCGCCATGCTAAGCCTTGGAAACCTGCCTCGTCTTGTGACACTTTCCATTGGTTCTGCTCCCGCTGGGCGCTGTGACGTGGTCTGTCAGGCCATGAGGTGACCAGGTTCGCAGTTGTAGTTGACGGTAGAAAGTATTAGATGACTCACACACGCACCATAGTATTAGGTGAGGGTTCAGGTGTGAGCGGGGTGAGCGTTAGGTAAGTGGATGAGAGTCCGGTGAGAGCAGGAGTCCAGGGATTAGCTTTAAAGCCACCATAACTAGCCCTTGGAGCTGCAAACACACGTACACACACAGACACACACACACACACTACACTAGCCACCCATCCCTGTGCTGAGAGGATTATACTTCTTCATCTATTCTGGTTAGAGTCCTCTGTTATTCTGGACAAAAGTCTGCTTTGCATAACAATCCCCTGTATTTATCATAGAGCAGACACACACACTCCTCCCATAAACATCCTGATGACTCATGATTGACCTCCAGTTCCTGTAAATCAGCGCAGGAGATTACTGTATGTTCACTAACATCAAGTACACATTACACCGAAAGGGATCAGCAGAAATAACGGTGGGTTTTGTTTAAAAGCAAGCCAGCGTGACTCTGTTCCAGGAGCTGCAGAGGGGAGGATAAATGGGAAAACAAATGTGTGTTCCCAGTGAAAACATTACCAAGATATATAGGAACATTTTCCAATTTTGAGCTGTTTACCGCTGCTATGAAACAAAGCATATTTGGAAATGGAAGTTCCACCAAACAGTCGTCCACAGCTAATTTATTCTTCTTCTGTCAGTCACAACGTAATCAAACCATCAGATAAGGACAAACAAAAATGAGATCTAGATTTTACACAATTTATTGTATCAAAATGTTTACTTGGAAGAAAAAGTGTGATGAGGGAAAAATAGCAAATATTTCCCTAAAGTGGTAAACGCTGGAAAATCACTGCTGATGGAAAAGAGTGAGGGAAGGCAGGAAATGAGTAGAAATTAGAGATGTGCCTTTGAACTCAAATGGTTGCAAGAGTGTTTCATCACTCAGAAACCTTACAGTATCTTTAGTAAACTAAATGTATTGTTCGTTTGGTGCTTTTCTGGGATTCTGGATAGTAGGAAATTCCACTACTATTACTGGTGAAAATGTAAGTCAGCGTCTCAGGACTTTTTTTCCGAGCCGCAGCTATCTGCTGCCGGTGCTATAAATATTACATACAGTAGCAGAACCACCTTTTTGCAATCCATCAAAACACACTTGTGTGGCAAAATGTCCAAGAGGGTCCAGCTGCAGACCTCACATCTGGGGGCACAGGTTTGCCAGTCAATGGAAAGAGAGTAGGGAATTGAGAATCCTTAACTTTCATTTTTCTCCACTCAGGAGTGTTAACTATATAAATAAATAAATAAAAATATAATAGCGTTTGTGAAAGAAATACTATGCTAAACTAGCTAAATAAAAACATGGCTGACCTGATGTGAGCCTGTAGGAGAAGCTAACATGTTACTTCAGGTCTATAAATCCACGTGTCACAGACTCTAAAATAACATCCTCTGAAATGAAACTGAAAACATAAACCTCTCCGGTGTTGTCATTGTCAGTGTTTGATTTTTCTTTTTTTAACACAATATTTTATTGAATTTTTTCGAGAACAGAATGTAAAACACACATGACAGCAGAGATAGATATGAGCAGATCGCAGACCCTAAGGGATGGAGAAAAAAAAGGGAAGAAAGGAAGACATTACACAGAGATCTCAGAGCTTGGACACATTACACGGATCAGGGAATACACAACTAATGCAAAGCAGTAAAATACCCAGGAGAGAGCATTAGACATACTAGCTCTTTTGTGTGTGTTTGATTTTTCTTATGCATAAAAACAAAAATTTCAAGTTATTTCCTCGCATTTTTTTAGCTCCTTCCCGCTTAGGATGAGAAGGTAACTACGTAACTTCAGTATGTTCGAATTTACTTACTGCGTACTACATATTCAGTATGTACTGCATACTGCGTACAGCAGTTCGACCCTTCTCAAACTATCTGTGCTAACTAGCTAACACTCCTACTGACGATAAGCTTTAGCGTTAGCTTTTGCACGGTAAGCTAACAGTCAGTAGGAGTGGAACCCACAGAAGTTGTAATTACAGCCTATAAGTTGGGAATTTCCAACTTTGAAGGGAGCATAGTGCTTCTGTCCAGTGGGGGTGGCGATGCAGGAGGTTTTCTGGAGAGTCCAGCTTTCTCTGGACGGTTTTTGTTTTACTCTCATTTTTGATTCACCACTTCCTGTGGGGCAGACTTACCACCATACTGACAGCAGAATTTAATTTGGCCAAATGTACGGCATGGTTGTAGCTTTACTTTGTGATTCAGAGGGACAAGCTGGGTTTGTTTTGTCTTTTGTTGGGAGATTTTTGTACAAACTGCTTCTTTTTTTAATTTTTTAATTTTTTTTACAGGTCTTCATGGCTAGCATGAAACAGAGAAGTCTGCAAAAAAGGGCCTACCTCTGTCTAACTAATCAGCAATGACTCACAAAACAAAACGATTCAATGCAGTTTATGCCACACAACAAGAAAATAAATAAATGAATGATATACTTTACATATATAGATTAAAAAGGGGGTACATCTTGACCTCACTGTGCCAGTTGGTGCCTTTGAGCACTGTATTCTAAAGTAATCTCCTAAAATTTCATGACTTTGCAGTTCATTGGGGAGGATTTGTGTAAAACTTTATGGTGTCCACTCGGGAGGTTTTGCTCCACACACAAAAGTGAAGCAGAGGAAAGAAAATTCGACACACACACATCATGATGTGGGAGTTTCATAAAACATACTGACTGACATCCAAAGTCAAATTAACAACCAATCATGGGACAATGTTGTGTCCAAACTCCCCAAGATCTCTGCTGTGGCGTCAGGGTCATCCTGGGTCTGTCACTGGGGGGAACAGAGTTTAGAATAAGGCTGACTGGGCGAGTGACCACAAACACAGCTCTCCCTGTGAAATTCCACCGTCAATAGGGGCTTTTTCCAGGCCCGGTGCACCACAACCCTCCGGAGACCCTGTGTTGACTGTATTTGCAGAAGCTGAGAGAAAGAGAGAGAGAGAGTTGCACTGCTTAAAAAGTTCCCTCTCTGTGTACTGGGAAGATGTTAGCTGCTGCAAAATATGCAGCATGACAGTAATAATGTGTAGTATTTTCATAGTCCAGTACCAGTAAGGAAATGCCTCTATTGGAGGTTTACTATAACAAAATACTGACCAAACCTGAGCACAGTTGATCCTTTTTCTGCTCCAAACACTTAGCTGACGTCTGGTAGCCTTTTCCTGCCACCCAGACAGGAAATTATGGGTTTTACAGTTCTGGTGTGTCTCATTATCATAACCAGTGATGCTCACCAGAGTTCAGCAGAAGTTCTAGTTCTGCAGGTGGAAAGAGCGCCACCTACAGAAACCTCATCAAGAGAAATTTCTAGAAAGAGTGTTACCTTCCCTCCCATACTGTTTGATTGACAGGTGGCTGCTGGGAAATGCAGTGCTGAAACATTACAGCGATGTGAGCCCCCAGCAACTAAGATGGTCACATAACAGAATAAAACTAATGTGAATGTTGAGGGTGAACGCTCGCAAACCATTTATATGACCGTGAAGCCACCTTTTGATTTTGATTGCAGGCATTTTGGGAAATGTAGGAGCAATTTTCTCAGCTCAAGTTTGTCTTTGTGAAACACAACCTTTCCACGCTCCATGTTTTCACCCCCTCAGGTTGGGCAACGCTACTTTCAAGGAACACACACACTGTAAATCATCTGATTCATGCCCGAATATGTTAGAGGCTAAAACGAACAAAGCTGTGTGTGTCCCGTCTCCCTGATTCATTCCCACCACTGCACATGAGCAGAGCACCATCTTGTGGTGAAGATAAATGTCTTTCTCTTGCATGGAGTCTTTCTGTAGAATAAAGTCAACCAACCGAATCAGATTTTTGCCCCCTTTTAAGGCTCATTTTAACCTATTTCAGTTCTTCTGCCTTTATTCATTCAAAGGAGACTATTTTTTTAACACTATTTTATTTACACTATTTTATTTAACAGTTTAAAAACATGACTGAAAATGAAATCAGCACATAAATGAACACACCAAGTGTAAAATAAATTGCGGGTGTCGTTCGTCAAGAATTTTATTTTTGTGTGTGTTTGACTACATATACAGACACATGGGGACAATTTGAAAAACATATTTGAGATTTGGTTTATGGATGTTTTTGTGTGAAAACTTAATTTAACTGCAATACCTTCTGGTAATTTGAGTTCTTAAAGGAGAGAAGGGATGTATGGAGTGGTACTGGTTGTCATGGAAGTGTAAAATAAATATTTGTGGCCTATTATGGCTTTTATAAGCAGCTTAATAACCAACTTCAATTGCAATTCAGTTCCATCTGCGCACAACGACATGCAGGCAACCTGTTGCATGTTTTCTTCTAAGTCAAGCCTTACGTTCAAAACTGAGGAAGATGCGAACGAAAGCTCCGCAAAAAGCTAGAAAGTGAACCTTGAACGTTTTTTTTCTGTCAAAATCTTCCTATTTCATATAATGAATGTCTCCTCCAAATGCCTGAAATTTGAATAAAGTCGACTTGACCACTTCTTAGCACCTCTCCTTGCAGCTACTCCCTAAAAAAAAGTTGGTGATTAACTTTTTGCGAATCTTTCCAAACAATTTTCCCTTCAATCTTCACTAAAATGAGAGGCGTAACTTGCAGGCCGATTCGGTGGGCTTGAGGTGAAGTTGCTAGAGACACAGGTAAGATAAGAAAACAGCTAAAGGAAATAACAGATCTTTCTTAAACCTTCAGCTGTGGATTTTTCCCTTTTTCCATTTACGGTTAACTGGAGGTTGAAAAAGCAGGAGAGGAGCTGTTTGACCTCTGTGTCTGACGATGAGTCCGATTTTAGACGCGATATGCTAAAGGGAAATCTGACAAGCACTGTAACCTTCAGGCTCTTTTCTTAAGTCAGGGACAACAAGTGTTGCACAATGGAGGAAACATATTCATATAAGTTCCATCTGGCTACTTCAAATATTATTTTGGAGATAAACCGTTACATATACAACAATACAACAATACAACCAGGACTGTTCATGGTGGGTTTAGACGCCAAAAAAAAGAAGAATTTCCTTCCTGCAGAACATCTCATCTATTTCATAGCACATTAAAGGGGAACAGGAACGTTATTATGCATTTGTATGTCCTTCCCTTAAAACAGAGAGCTCTCCTTAGATGAAGTGACACTCCATATTGAACTCATAGTGGGAAAGAGACTGGTTTTGGTAATTGCTACAACCCTCAATGAGGGGGTTCTCTGAAGGTTGCAAACTGGGGGACACCTTAAAGTTCCTTAAGCCCTTTTACATTGTAGTAAAATGTTGTACCTTATAGTTTGACATGAAACGATGGTCACCGCTTGTTACTAAAATGAGTTGAAACTCAGGACTAGCACAGGGACAGACATGAGGACAAACACCCACCCATGGCTCACTTCAGCAAGGACACCGTAACAGGAGACGCCATCGATAGAGTTGTCAACAGAGCTTTTCCCCACGCTGAGGCTCAATGACACCCTAACCTTCAGGGCCGAGACGCGCAGGTCAGAGTGCTAAATGGACACTGGGAGAGAAAAAGTTGTGAAGGCGCTTTTAATGTTTATATATTTACTCTGTGAAAGGTGAGAGGCCGTCTGAACAGTCAAGACGACAGCTTGGAATACATTTCAAAGTGACAAACATGAACATATGAAACAGTTTGACAAGAGGCAGCTGATTATCTGACACAGGTGTCAGATTATAGCAGGCTTGTACCTGTACTTTGACATTTCTTTAACAATACACGTAGCTGGTGCTCTATGAAATCTGTAGAGTCCGAAGAACAAAACAAAAATGATATGAGGTCTATGTCTATTGTATTGCACATAGAGAAAAATGCTTATTCAAGTTTGCATACAATGATTAAGAAATATCCCCAGAAGAACCACTGGTAAAAGGAAAGCAAGAAACCCCTGGAAATAACCAAGAAAGTGTGATTGTGATTAGCTGAAACTGGATAGAAAAGAGACAAAATAATGAAACTGTTATTTAAAATAAAACATTTTCTTGATGTGGCGAGCTGTGGCTCAGTTAGGCTTCACACTGATGGGTCCGTTTTATTCCCTCCGTGATCATACTGCTTGAGAATTGTGTGACAGGAGCGGTGAATGAAAACAATGCACATCAAGCTATAGGTGAAAAACGGAAGATACTAAACTCTGAGAAGTCTACCACGGGTAGCAAGGTGCAGGCTACATTCACAAAGCAGGTCTTGATTCCCAACCCTGAATGGCCTGAATATCTATTCTGGGATGTAACCCAAATCTGACACCAACATGACCTGGAAGTGACAGCGATGCAAAGAAGCAGAGGAGGGATTTTTGCATCTTTGCTTCTCCTCTTTGAGATAGAATACATGTGGTTTGAATTCCCCTCGTTTTTTTTTTAAGGTTCACAAATAGATATAAAATTCAAGTGTCCAATATTAAAAAAAAAAAATCCAAGTTACTGAAACTAAATTTGTCATTTTGCAGCACTAACAAGACTAAGAGTCTACAGCCATGCTAGCAGATCTGAGAAGCTGCACAGCAGTGCTTTGAGCTAAATGCTAATGTCAGCATGCTAACATGCTCACAATGACAATGCTGACATGCTGATGTTAAACAAGTTTACCATGTCCAAGATCTTAGTTCAGTATGTTAGCATGCTAACATTTGCTAATTAGCGCTAAACACAAAGTACAGCTGAGGCAGATGGGGATGTCATTAGTTTGCAATTATTTGATCATAAACCAAAGTGTTGGATGATTGGATATTGGACCTGATGATGGATGAAAATTTAAAGGATCACCAAAAGGATTTCAGTTCATCCTAAGGTGGACTTGAATGTCCACCATTAGTTGTTGAGATTTTTCACTAAAAAACAAAAATGTCAATCTCACGGTGACGCTAGATAAAACGTTAGGATTGATCCTCCGGGGACAATGAATGTCTGTACAAAATTGTAAGGCAATCTATCAAATACTTATATAGATATTTCCGTCTGGACCAAAGAGGTGGACTGCCCCACGGACCGCCCGACAGAGCCATGCCTGGAGCCACGCCGCCAGCATGGCTAAAACAACTATATTCAAGTTTCTCAAATTCAGTCATTTTACAGATCTAAAAGTTCAAGTCAAAAAGTCAAGTTGCTCAAGTTGTATTCATGAAATTCAGGCAAACTGGAATATTCAAGCTACCAAAGATAAGCAATCGATCAAACCTCTGTCCTATCAGGTTACATCAGTCATGTGACTCAGTAAAATTCCAAATTACATCCACGATCTGTTTCCTTAGTTGTGTAATGCTGCTTTACGTGCAAACACACTGCTCAGAAAAGCTGACGTGTAGTCAAATGTATAAGAAATGCCTCGGATTAGAAATGCAAAAACTTAATCGTGATTTCAGAGTTCAGACAAATGATTTCTTCAGTATGATCCACAGGAGCAAGAAACCAAATGCGGCTGTGGAATTTTTTGATGTTCACAGTTCTCAGACAAAAATCTGATATGTCACATGTGATGGAGGGAGGGGGAATCCAAACTGTGCAATTTGAGCTGCAGTGTGAATGTAGCCACAGTGTTTTAACATGTTTCCACCAATCAGACTGTCAGGCCTGATGGGAACTGCAGCCATGAGCTGCCAGCATAAATTCAAGGCAATTTTGTTTGTGGCTGACATGTTTCTGTCCTCTGGCAGCCACTGTGGTTGGTGACAAAGCTGGAGGCCCTTTCCCATTCAAAACAATTACCTTTGCTATACAACAACGATCAGTCAGAGTCACGGCAGCTGTACTTCTATATACAGGCAAAAGGCTGGTGCTGCTCAGTGTCACACTGAGAAACAGGCAAAAAGGCTTGTGCAAAGACTGAATGCATTTCTTGACTCATGAAAGGTTAATCTTTATATTTTATTTCATTTTTATTTTGTTTAGGCAATGTCCCCACTGAGCCACTTTCCTACCTGGAGAATTCACCTGACAGCTATTTAAAAATTATAAAAGTTGTTCATTTTAATGTTCCTGCTCGAGCAAGCAAACAGTGGACAGTCACAAAATGTTTGGAGAGTGGTTACAAACAGCGTCACTCCTTTGCCCTTCAGACAAAACAAAAGTCTAATGTCTTTGCAGTGGTACAGTGCTCACAGTATGCCGTCAACTGAAAAAGGTCTTAACAGAAATAAAATGATGAATTTGCTTTGTCTTGTCAGGAAGAAAAAACGTGATGATGGTGTCTACTTTTAGGTTTCCAATCAAACCTGTGAAATTCTTATTTCAACTGTGCTCAGCTGGCTTACAGCTCATTAAAAGGGATACTCCAGCGATTTAGTATTTCACTTCCATAAAGCTGAGGGACATGTGAGAGACAGATGAGAAAAAATAATGGTGAAAATAGGAGCAGCAGACGCTAAGATACCCTGACTTGTAGTCTCTTGTATTTAGTCAAGCTCCAAAAAAAACTGGGTCCTACATTTCCCATAATGCAGCTGGATAGCGTCTTAGGTTAGAGCCTCGCTGCCTGCCAATGCTCCACACCTCCAGTTTGAGCCACAGAGGACATTATATAATTGTTTTCACAGACTCAGTAGGACTAATCATATCAGTGGAGTGCCCCTTTAAGCAATATTTTTGATATTAACACAAAAACAATGACTTCCTGTATGAGTCGCTAGTAATGCCGGTTCCACTGAGAATCAACACCTGAATCTACAGCTTTTTGCGGCCATCAGCTCATTGTTTTGGTTCACCGCTCCATACAGACTCCTAATTGTTCTCACCAATTACACATATAAAAACGTGTAGGCAGCCATTTCACACAAGCCGTCTGTATGCTGGTGAAGAAAGTCAAACATCGAGCCAACAAGTGTGACAGATATTTTTCTTCGAAGTTATTGGACCACATCAAGCACAAAATGCAAGTGAATACTGCATTTACATTCATCAGGTGGTGGAAGAAAAAAAAAAGGACAACTAGCCCTAAGAAACTGTACGGACTATATCAGGGCTGTGTTGCTGCTGCCCCCTAGTGGTCTGGGGGTCATTAAGTGGTCAATAATGCAGCTTTTAAGACCATCATTTTTGCATGGGAATTTCTCTTTCCCTAGACAATGATTGACTGCGAGGCTATGACTTATACACCAGGGAAACAGTCTTGTCTCTGTAAGCTACGTGAAACTGAAATGTATCACATGGACCAACTACATATTCCTTTTCCCCAAACACACACATGTGCACGCACACACACACACCCCAAATGTGATTCATCAAATCATTAAAAAATAGGCAGCAGTTATAGCTCTGACTGATCTAAGAGTTCCTGAATCTAAAAAATAATACAGAAGTCTTAGCCTAGCGGTAAAACTAGTGTCTTTCAGGACATTAACCCTTTTTTTGTTTCGTCTTGTAGAAGGCACACAAACTACCACAAAAGTATAGTAATAATCTTCAAATGTGCAAAAAAGCTCAGTTTACATTATTTCCTCAATAAAAGAAAGAAGGGAAAAAAGAAGAAAATATAGTTCAGTATCTCACTCTCTGCCTTCCCCTCCGGTTTCTGTGGAGGAGAAAAGGATTGCAGCGCAGAGTCCGTGTAGAAATGTGCTTTAGAACCAACACAAACACCTCTGCATTTCTTCCATTGGCACTTAGGATTAGTGCACATACAAGGGCAGAGGATGCGGAGTCTGCATGTGCAGCTTGATGTACACATTTTAGATGTGGTTGAAATACTGCACACCAGCAGGATAAGTTCTGTTTTTATTCAAGATGGTTCAAAGAGACACGGGGACGAGGATCTCCAGAGTTAGTGGGGTGGCTGGATTCACTTAAAGAACAACCCAGCATGACCCAAAAAAATAAAATGACACATGGTAGATGAAAGAAAGCAGCACTTTTGAGTTTCTCCCTCATGTTTTTGCTCCAAAGTAGTTTTGTCTGATTTTATTTCAATAACAGTAGCTGTTCTCAAAAAGCTAACCAGTTATCCAACAATTGGAGGCACCTCTGGTCCTTTAGTGTCTGCCACCCACCTCACTACCCATTGCACCATCCCTCCATCTATCCTCGGTGTCCTCAGTTATTCAGACGCAGGAGAGGAGGCAGTGGTGGTGAGTGACAGCTTGGGGGCCTGGAGGGCCTGCGGGCTGACGATGACCTGGATGACAAAGTCTTTCTGGATCTTAGTGTCTTGCAGCCGCGTCTTGTCCGTGAGCAGCTTCCCGGAGAAGAACCAGCGCTGGTGGGCGGCGTCAATGTCATCCTGGGCCTGCAGCTGCTTCTTCAGCTGCCCTATGGTGTCAGCCATGCTGGCGCTGAGGCGCAGGTCCCTGCCCGTGGAGAGCCGGACCTACAGGGAACAGGAAATGTGAAAATTAACACCGGCCAAAAGTGACAAACACAGACACAAGTAAAATGTGTCTTTCAAAGATAAACCAAGACGGTAACTTGTAATACTGGTTAGTACTGGCTTAGCTTAGCATATTAGCATGCCAACATTTGCTAATTAGCGCTTAGCACAAAGCACAGCTGAGGCTGATGGGAGTGTCATTAGTTTTGCTGGTTTCTGGTCACAAGTTTTGGACTAACTATATGTTTGACCTGATAATAGTGCTAGAGGAAAAGGTAAGGAATCGCAAAGGTTTTTGCACTTCATCTTGAGGGGAACATGATTGTCTGTACCAAATTTCACAACAATCCATCCAATCAAGACATTTCACTCAAAACCACAAATGTCAACCTCATGGTGCCACTAGAGGAAAAGTCAGGGGATTGCCAAAGTCATTAGGATTTATTTGCTGGAAACCATTAATGTCAAAAACTTTACAATGCAATACATCCAAAAGTTGTTGAGATATTTCAGTCTCAAGTGGTGGAGTGATCCACAGACATTGCCATGTCTAGGGCCGCGCCGCTAGCATGGATGAAAATCAGTAATGGCCACTAAAAGAGTATAGTTGGTGAGTTACCTTTAATAAACATGTTGATGACCATTTCAACAAATATATTGCATTTGTTAGAAGTGTGGGAAAGTGTTTATCTGTTGAGTTACTACAGTTATACAGTATAGTACTTATACATGCTGCTCAACGTACATGGATTTATATCAAGATGAGACACTCCCAATAAAATGAGAGAGACAACCAAATAGGTCTTTCAGGAGCTATGCTCGTCACAGTACCTTGAGCTGGAATTCCTTCTTGGGTGCTACAGTGGGTTCGGGGCTGTCGCTAGGGTCCTCGTCGCTGCGCTCTGAGATGAGGTTGACTGGTGGAGCCAGGCAGTAGACAGGCAGCTGGTACCGGTTCCCGAGTTCATCGTAACACTCTGCGAGATTACCTGGAGACGGGTGTCGAAGACAACAGGACAAGCTGCCATTTAAATCGACTAACAAAAATAATAATGTTACCCTGGGTTATTCTGTTATCTAGATGCATTTATAGCCTGGATCAATCTGTTATTTTCAGGGATTCGTGTATTTCACCGACTTTGTGTGTGACTTTTCAGATACGAGTAAGAACTTTCTGTCCTCACCATGTGGCAGTGTGATACTGGCTCCATCCACTATAGCCTGGGCCAACTCGTGGTCGTTACACTCCAGGGCCACAGCAGCAGCTTTCAGGGCGTCCCAGATCTCCTTACGGCCCTCAAAGGCCGGCGCCGTGTCCCAGAACTCGTCCCGCTTGCTCCGTAGCTGGCCCTCTGTCATTGGATAGTCGCTCTTCCACTTGGGACGATCTTTCTTCAGAGGCTCGTTGCGCCCTGTGACGGGAAGGAAAAGCAAGGGAAGATCGGTACAGGTAGTGAAAAGGTCTGTGATTTCATCTGGTTTAAAACAGTCCGCAATAAGTGTGGTGGTACAGTTACTGATGCCTTGAAAGTCTTGGCTAAATATGAGCATAAAAGCGCAGTTTGTAACACATTTCTGAAACACAGCAGGATTTGGTTTTGTGTCACGGTCCACAAGTTACAAGTCATCACGCAGCCGTGATTCATGGTGTAGGTCCTTTAGCGTTTCTAAAGCTTTTTATTCCTTCATAGATTTGTGTTATCCTATGGCCAACTATTTTGAAGATACGCTCCAGTATACAAGTGATTAAAGGCACAAAACTGTGTTTAACTTAAGTGAAATTACTCAAATTGCTGAGGACTCCTTTATCATTTCCTTTAAAACCATGTGGCAATGCAGATTGAATAAATAAACACCAACTGCATGGTATTAGCTTCTACAGAAGAACCTTTCTGGTCTATGTAGTGTGAGAGCCCAACAAACTCGCTGTAACAGGGGATGAAGGGAGAACAGGAAGCAGGGGAAAGCAACATGCAAGATTAGGTATAATGTATGGAAAACAGTGGAAGGGACACAGGGAAGTACAGAGCATAAAAAGTCTCTGTTAGTAAAATATTTGCATGTTAATCATAATACCTGGATATGCTGCTATCCTTGCTGATTTTAATTTGATGCAAATCTGCCGTTTGTAATTTAGAAACTTGAGGGCAGATGTTTCATACTCGTAAGACAGAAGTTATTGGGGACTAATGCATTTTCAGTACCACCGATTTTTTTAAAATAAATTTTGTAATCTTGTGTAAATGTGCACCACAGAATGCAAAGAATAGGCGGGTTGATAAATGAATAACATGATGTTCCCATATAATTCACATCCTGTGCTTTCATCTCTTAGCACTCATAAACAGCAGAAAGAAACGCTAGCCGTCACCAGAGACAGAGAACATCCCACCCCACCCCACTATGTCATCCGAATCTAAAATTAGGAGGTCATTCAGAATTTGCAATATGCATGAAGCATGTGTAGCCTATGTGTGTCTTGTAACTTTACCTGCGTTTCCCACCATTCAATATTAACACACAGCACACCTACGCCAGGAGAGCACTTATATTAGTGGACTGAGGGTCACACACAAAGACAATGAGCTAGAATCAGGACAGGGAACTAACATTTCTGACCACCATTCACAGCAGTTAAACATCTTAACATTCACTAGCTATTCTGAAAGCTATGGTTACCTGCCAGACACTCCACAATTTACCATACCAGCAATTGTCTGGTGACTAGCTTAACGTTTCCCACCATGGGTAGAGCTTTAGCTGTGATAAAGTCCTGTGCTACAGCAGTAAATGTTTTTTTGAAATGGTTGCCAACTGCCAGCCACTTCCCTTTATGCTGTCAAAAAGCACCTTTAGTACCTTTTTACAAACAGGTTCTAAACTAGCCTAAGCTTATATTTCCAAATGCCTGAGAGGCAGAGATGCCAGTCAGTGAGGAGTGGAGGGATGGAAAATCAAGAGGAGCATAAAGGAGACAGCACACATCCAAGAGGTTGCATTTCTTTCAAACAAATTATTTATAGTGCACACGGCTTAGGAGGAGTAATTTGGAGGACATGGGGTGGTGTAGGATTAGCACTCGGAGCAGAGTGAATCCCAAAGTGAAGCGAAGGGGCTTCCTCATTACCACTCAGACAAAGTAGGAGTGGACATGTGGAGTCTATATATATATATATATATATAGAGACAAATGGGGTTCAAAGTGCAATATTTGTCCTTATGTGGTCCATATATTGCGACATAAGACACACAAGGTGGTGATATTTACATCTTATTCCAGTTCCCAGGGCCAAAACACACAACACTATATCAGAGGTTTGCAAACCGTGAGGCGCGTCTCCCCAGAGGATTCAGTGTGACTTCATAGAAAACAAGACTTACAGAACTTGCCTGGGATTCATCACATTAAGTTTTCTTAATATCAAAGTAATCAGGGCTGCAACTAACGATTATATTGCATATCCCTCGCTTATTGCACACTTCTTCTGATTTCTGGCAATTTAACCTGCTTCCAGTTTTTAGACTATTTGAAATTTTAAGCGACATCCTGGAGTCCGGTCAAAATATAGTCCCCCACATAACCCCCCCGAAAAACCACATTTTGCTGTTTTTACTAGACCAAACAAGTAACAAAAAATTGCAATTGCTTGTTAGTTTATGTTGCTTTCATGTTAAAAAAACAATTACCATTGGCTGATATATAAATATCAGATTTTTTTCCCCAAATGTTGATATCAGTATCGGCCTCAAAAACCCAGCATCGGTCTGGCTAGTCTTCACACTTTTTTACAAACAGGTTATAAAGCGTTAATTAGTGAGCTTTAGACGTGCTGGTAGGTCAATTTTGTTACCATCGTACAGAGCTAGGCTAGCTGTTTCCCCTCATTTCCAGTCTTTATGTTAAGCTAGGCTAACCGACTGTTGGTTGTAGCTTCAAACTTACCGTACAGACGCGAGTGGCATCAATCTTCTGATCCAACTCTCGGCACGAAATGGAATAAGCGCCATTTCCCAAAATGTCTAACTATTCCTTTAAATGATGGTGGACAAAACATTTGTCTTTCCCTCTTTACTTACAGGTCCCATTATGTGATGAGAATAAATGTCTTGCTATACATTGCGTATCGTAGAATCACCATATCATTAAAGTTGGCAAAATAAGGTCACGGTGTTGTATTGTGAGCTATCCTGTGATTGCAGCTGTAGTGACTAATGACTCCCCTTTCCTAAGAAGGAGGGCTGACTGAGGACTCATGCTGATTATCTCTTAGTGGCACATTGAGTCAAAATGACATCTACAGAGGATATTTTCTGAAGACTTGAGATGCTAGACAGCTAAGGATTTTGAAGTTTGACAAAAATCATCAGAAGAGGAGACAGAGACTAAAAAACAGAGACAAGCAATGCTAATCAGAGGAGCTTTGCCTTTCTCACTGTAGATGCCTCTGAATTTTTTTTAGGCTTGAATTGTGTGTATTTTCCACTGTACCCTCCTGCCGTTGGGATTACTTGAAGAGAGTAAAAAGTGAGCTAAACTCTTTACAAAAGACAATACTGATTAAACCACGTGCCAAAAAAAGTTTCTTATAAGAAACCGCTGCACAAACAAGTGGTAGAAATTTTATTTAGAAAGGTTTTTACATTTTATGGAGCTAAGTGTGGTTTAGTGGATTGTGTGTATGAAAAATGGGCAGTAAGAAAAGGAAGTGATTCAAAGAATGGCCCCGTTGCATCAAATCTAACTGGAGCACACCAAAACAGAGACATGAAGCAATGCATTGCAGACACATGAAGCAATATCAGGGTGTTTTCATCCAGCTGCGCTCATAAAAGCAGGTGCCATGTGATGAGGCTACAGTGAAGCGAGTTGTATTTATGAGTGTCAATGAAATGCGTCATAAACAAGGGTTCTCTGTTCTGTATGACAGGATACAAACAACACAACTCACCAAACAGCCATAGGTGGCTGTTAAAGGATTACCTGCTTCTGGGAAAAGCACATTCAGCTATACCACATAATGTTTCTTTGGCCCTGTAAAGACATTTAACAGCCTCTCACATTCCCCTGACCTGACATGAGGCGAATAAAGAAATGTGGGGTGTTTTTTCTGTGTTCCTCTTTAAAAAAAGTGAACATGCACTGGAGCAGATCAACAGCGGATAGAAGGGAAGTGCATTCTTGTATATGACTATATTTCCTCAGGATACATACACTCCCACATGCAGTCAAACACACACATGTGGCCTCATCCTGCTGTTAGTTATCTTATCGCCACAATGGTGCATTCAGCGTTCTGCAACTACAGATATAGTCAGCCTCCGTACCGTGACAAAGTGCTGTGTAGCATCCATAATAACTTGAAACATGTGAAACATTCTCACCGCACCAGGAGCAAGTGAAATATTATCCTGTCACTCATTTCTGACAAGACTGCACAAAATATTTCACATACACACACATCTGTTTACCACAGACTCTAACAGGGACTGATAAACCTCTAATTTCCCTATGGAGCTGACAAACTCACCTCTACTTTATCTCACTTTAGCTTTAATTACTTTAATGTTCACTCCTACAGAACATCTCACACTATGCTTTGAGATTAGCTAAATCTTTTCCTGGGGTCAAAACATTTTCTGCCTGTTTTTTGTCGATTCTGCCACAGCACTAGCTAGAAAACCAAGCTATGGATGTTAACTTATTAAAGTGCAAAACTGTTAACTATAGCCTGACCAATGCAGGTTCAGGTTTTTGAGGCAGATACAAATATTTGAGAATGTTTAAAAAGCTGATAAGATACATTGACATTGGTTGGTAAAGAAACATTTTTGATGAGGGTCCCTTGAATCTTATTTTATTATTTTATTTTTAACTAATTGTGATCAAGATATGTACAGACTGAGGCATTTTACAGTAAAAAAATGTCTTGTTACTTAATGGCCAACATATACACTGATGCTAATATATCTGCAATATAATAATATATCGGCAGATTTATCTGTGATGCTTTAAGCTTAAATACATATTCTTCCTGTGTTTGCTGATTAATGCTACAACGCTAGCTAGAAAATTTAACTCGAGTGCAAAACTGTACACAGCGCTGCACCAAACAATTATTTTTTATGATTAATCTACACTTAATCATTTGGTCTATAAAATGTCAGCAAACAAATTCCCAGAGGGCATGGTGATGCCTTCAAATGTCTTGTTTTGTCCGACCAACACTCCTAAAATGTAAAGATATTAGATATTATTGCTATCACACGAGACTAGGAAAACCAGAACATGTTCACATTTAAGAAGCTGAAACCAGTGCCATTTTTATTAAAAATATTACTCAAATGATTGATCAAAAATTGTCAAAATTGTTGCCACTTCGTCCTCTGTCGAATGTCTAATCAATTAATTGAATAACAGTTGCAGCTCTATATTGCTTTAAAATTATGTCAAGTCTAGCATCTTGGTGGCTCAGCATTTTAAGGTTTCTTCCAGGTAACCCCGACACCCCAACGACTTTTACTGTATATTGACTGCCTCATCTACATATTTCCTGTTGCTCTCCACAATAAAGGCAAAAATGCAGTTAAAAAGGTGCGATTGTGTAATGTTACAAAGCAGCAAAAAGGAAACTAAAAGAATGCAAAGCTGTTTATTTTCTCCACAAGGTAGGCCCAAAACTCAAGGCAGTGATGAAGCCTTGTTCTACCAGAGTATATTCGAGCCTCTGGGATACAAATGAGGCTTTTTATCCCTCAGGGGGTGTGACGCACAGGCAGAACTTATACACTACAATACAACACAAATCACAGAGCTATTTCAGCGAAAGAAAATAAGGACAACATCTTTACTGCTAGGTGAGAATTGAAATCAATAATCCCATATTGTGAAAAATGGAGAGATACCACTAGAGCCTTCTATTGTACTTGTCCTCTCACATGGCTGTCTGTATGAGGGTGTGTCAAGCAGAGTGGATTCAGTCCAGTCAATGACACAGCAGGACACGATGTGACTTGTTCTCTTTGATCGAA
Source organism: Macquaria ambigua (assembly GCA_008360985.2). NCBI lineage: Eukaryota > Metazoa > Chordata > Actinopteri > Centrarchiformes > Percichthyidae > Macquaria > Macquaria ambigua. The sequence continues at coordinate 206,204 of VMKM01000803.1, forward strand.
GCCTGGTCTAGTAGTAGGGAGTGTCTGTTGATACCAATCAGGTTGGGAAATTACCACGAGCCACTGCCAAAACCCAGGGAATCTTGGCTGTGACGGCTTTAACTTTAAAATAGTCTATCCATAGGCCACTTTGGCAGGTAACAGAGAAAGACAAATTATCTTGAAGGTCAAATTCTGCTCTAAAAATCTGTATCAGATGTTCAATTTGGAATACAGCCATGTGGCCAGGGGTCAAGAACGTCTACTTTAAATTCCTTGATACTAAACGCACAAAGCCGGCGTCGATCTTAAAAACGTCCTGTCTGTCTTTCTGATGTAAAAATGGAGACAATTCCTGCTGGGAAAAGGCTGAAAAACTTTCCATCAGTAAAGTTGGGAGGAATCGAAGGGGACAGACCCTGCATCCAAATGAATAACAGACACCTTGTTCGGACTGCCAGCCCAAATCCGTTTTTGGCATATTCAGATTGTATCTAGATTGATTTTAGAGAGTCTGGACAGCAAAAAAGCACATTTGGAGGTGGTTTGAAATGTGATTCCAATCGGATTTCTACAGGTACATCTCATGCTTCCGCGTTGGAAAGCCGCGTCACTAGTGTATGTAGTTACTGACGCCTCCGTCATTACCACAGCAACCCACGCAGATAGGTTGGTGACGTCTGGACACACTAATCCGATCTGACCACTTGCAAATAACAGTGTAGACAGTCTGTCCTAAAGATCTGATTTGAGAAACAAATCTGATTTGCCTGCAGTCTGAACAAAGCCTTAGATTCCTGGACAGTCACTAAAGGAAACTTTATTGCTCTGGATATGCTGAATGTGATAGTAACGCAATGAGCTGAAGTGTATTTGTTTAACTGCTGGAGGGTCTGGGAGAACTGAACAAGCAGAGAGCACATCTCGGAAAGGGGCCCAAAGGTTGTTTCACATCCTAAGAGAGTTAAAAACAACATTCATCCAATAAACAGTAAGCATTTTCATGTGTCACACCATACATTATAAAAAGGTCTTGCTTAATATCATTGACTTTGTTGTCTGGGGTTGAAACTATGCAGAAATTCAGAATGCCTGCCAGTTCAGCTGTGCGGTGCCTGCGTCATTCAGTTTAGTCTGGTTGTGAATATAACATTTACTCTTGCTAAGTGCTGAAGCAGCAATCCAAATTTTAATGGTCACTCTCAAAGACAAGTGTAAAAGAACAAAACGTGGCACCTCGCCAGTGTTTATCTTTAGAAGAACGTTATCTTCCGGGAAGGTAAGTAACTAATGGACATGAACTCCAGTCCCTGATGTGAACTATCGGCATATCAGCAACTTCGGGAATCAATGCAGCCTCCGCTTCAGTGTTGCCATTTACAGAAACCACAACCTCCTGCTTGGTCACTAACAGCACATTAAAAACTGCAGTGTGATATGGTGTTCGCAGGGCTCTCATACCACCATTTTTAAGATAGCAGTTGGCCCAACAGGCTCACCGTTGTGGGATTAAGTGTGAGGCTTGAAATTGCTGGGTGAGAAAATTGCCGGCCTTATTATAGGTGCAATGTCAGGCAAATGTAGGTGTCGAGTAGGTGAATTTTGGCAGTAAACAATGTTGAGAGTGGCTCTGGGATAGCAGAGTTTGCCTAGGTGCTCAACTGAAACAGCGTGTACTTGCAAAATAAGAAAGGACTTTTCTCCAAGCAGCAAGAAAGCTGGTGTATTTCCCTGCACACACACACACACACAGGCTCTGCACTGGTCTTAACATGTGAGCTGAATCCCCACAGCATGCAGGCGAACTGTAACTGCATTGCATATACTCTTACAACTAAGAATGTGTCCCCAGCAATCAGATAGAAATCTGACTGCCCATCCAAAATCCCAAAATGCAAACTGGTAGCCGCCAATGTCCTTCCGCTTTATTTGCTGTTGTGTAATTTCTCATAGGAGGCACTTCAGCTTTTGTGACTGCACAATATGATCGCTACCTAATCGACCCACATGAGCAAAAGCGTTGTGTAAACATTGTTCCAAGCATGCCCGGCCATATGCAGGTTTATGTAGAGACGACATGGAGAAAGACCACACAGAGTGATGTATTTCTCTGTTTAGCAGCAGTCAAGCTTCCCCACAGAAAAACAAAGGTGAGCGAGGAGGTGAAACCCAATCACAAGTGGTCACTTGAGATGCATTTGAGTCTGAGGCAGGAGTGAAATACACCTGGATACAGTGAGTCTCAACCACCTTCAGTGCCGTTTTCGTGCATTTTAATGTGTATTGGGGGTGTATATACTTAATATACATGCAGTTAAGCAGAAGTGGACAGTTAGATGGCACCCTTCATCACAGCAGGGGTTATCACACTGAACTGGCAAAGGATGTCAAAACCAGCATTATTCTGCAATGCCATCACTTAGGATAAAAGTACACCAGCGGGCAGTGTAAGTAATGGTGCTGCAAGAATTAACAGTTTTTAAATTGTTATGATTTAGTGAAGCACCTCGCATTTACACACACAAACCACTCATTGTAGTCTTACCTCCTCGTCCACCGTTCCTGGACGAGCCTCGGCTCTGTGTGTCCTCCCAGCCTTCCCAGTATCTCCCCACACATCCTCCCATGGTTAGAGGGCTGCCGATTGTTTCCACGCGTCTCACTAGCTGATCAGGGGGGCCATCACGGATGAAGACGATGAACTAGGTCCGATGAGAAAAACGGGTCGCAGGTCCAACGTTGCAAACCTGATAGACCTTATGGGTCATCCGTAGCGGCAAAGAGGGAGACGCTTGGATGCTTGACAGCGCTGAGCTGATCTATATCTGTAAGGTCGTGGCTTAATGTGCGTTTTCTCTCTTTAAGTATCTCTGCTGTTTGTGTTTGACACGACCCCACAAGATTCAGAGCTCGTGCCCCCCCCCCCCCCCCACTAACGTTACAAGAGTTTGATAGCCAAACCAGCAAGCCGCCGCAACATCTGCCAAACAGTTTTTGAACTGTTAGAATATAACCAGCGACATGTCAGTTATCTGGCTTGCCTGTTAAGATGGGCTAGTTGTAAAAGTTGATGTCCAGCGGTCCAAACAGCGCGCACCTTCCTCGCTAATAAGCTAACAGGGCCAACCAGCTAGCTACCACAACACCAGTAAACACAAACTTCCGCGCACTCGTGATCATTTCCCTGCACGTTGAGTTTCTTCCAAATGCAGTGGCTAGTTTATGTTTCCCGCAGCCCTCTGTGTACCACTTCAAGTCTTTGACGTTGTCTCCGGGTTTTTTTTTCGTTAAATCCCCCAAACGTGACTTCTCTCTCTGCTGGTAAAAGGTGACTAGCGGCGGAGCTAGCGCCACAGAACTTTTTACGCCTGCGCGTAAGCACGCAGGCAGGTGTTGGGTTCTCTTACGTCAGGACGAAAAGCAATTATGAATTGACGAGACTGCAAATAAATTCGACACCGACAGAGGTATCCCATAGCTAATTTGTACAGCGACTATGTTTCTTGTTTTTAGTATATTATTTTTAATGATACTGGTAGTAATTTATTTGTTTAACAGTACAAAAGCACACTGTACCTCAGTGAATGGGGGAACAGTGTACATAATAGCACAGAGAATTCCACTTTTGCTAGGTTGTACTGTACAGTGGTTTGGAATTCGGACAGCACCTGAAGGCAGCACCAAAAAACTGGATGTTGTGGTTTTCATTTCAACTTTCAGCAAACGTTTGAATTTCAAGCAACATGCACGTAACCCAAATGGCATCAATTTAGCATAGCATTGTTCGTTAACGGTCCCATTTCATAAAAGTTTATATAAAATCAGTCACTTTTGCGGTTCACCCAACTTTTCGCGCATGCGTGGTCTCAGTTGAGTTACAGTGGCACGATGGCTGCGGACAGTGCCTTGCTGCTCTCTCTGGTGGAGGAGTATGTCTCAGGACTACAGGACAGCAAGGCCAAAGATACAGCAACAGGTAAATAAGACTTCGTCGTATTTTCCTCGACACCTTTCCAGGACAACTCGTTACGAAAAAAGGCTGTTGAGGCTGCTGAGCTGCCGCTTCAAGGATGCGCAACACAGCATGATGGTTAACTAGCTAACTTAGCGCCACAACATCCTGTGTGGTGTTAAACCTCATGATACAAAAGCACACGTTATGACACTGGTTTGCTCATTTTATCACGATACCAGCACACATTGAATGTATACCTAGCGTTTTATTGTACTGTCATTTGACTAATAATGTGAATTTTGATGCTAGTCCAGTGTGGTTTCATCGCATGCCGCTTGCTAGCTGCTGTGTTTGTGTCCCAATGAAAGCCGCCTGTCAATGAACTCTTTAACTTTGAACCCCTCCGATGCTGCTAGATAACCTGTAGTTAACTACTAACTACTAGAGATAACTTAGTTATGCTCATGGGTCTGTTTTCTGTGTGTGTTTGTAGTTGGTTAACTTATGAGTGCTTAGTTACAAGTCACTGAGCTTGGCTTTCTGTTCAGGTGTCAAAGATGGACAGTTTACAATACTACAGCTGGTGGAAGCACTGGGGTAAGCTATCAACATTTTTCTAACATTACAGCAATAACATGAACAAAACATAAGCGTTCCTATACTATAATTTCATTTTTTCATTCACCTTTTTTTGGTTTTAGTACGTGTTAGTCAAGGGAGGTGGTGGAAGTTCACTCAAAAACATTAAGATATTTAATTTTGCCAATATCACCCAGCCAAGCAGATATTCTTTCTCATGACTGGTAATTAATTAACCATATGTTTTAAAAATATCTACACTATATTGCTGACTTCTATTCATTAAAAGGCATCAGTTAATCTCAGTTACAGTCGCGCTTATAATAATATGTAATAATAATTAACATTTTCATTTCCTTCCCTGTTGTAGACTGAGTCTGACCAGCTCTCAGCCTCACACTCGAGCCAGAGGAGTCAAGCTTCTCTCTGAAGTGTTACAGGAGTGCTATGGAGGTCTTACGGAGAGAGAAGGTACACATCTTCTCTTATATTTTGTTAAAAAAAAACAATCTATCCCGCTCTCTTCTCTACTTACTTACTTATCATCCGAGTCATCCAGTTTGATTGCCGGAAGTCTTGCAGGGCTGCGTGCAACATATTCATGTAAAGAGTGATATTTTATCAGCTTGTCTCCCTGTCTCTGTTCTCCCCAGTGGAAGTGCTCATTGCCTTCTATGAAAACCGTCTAAAGGACCATTACGTCGTCACACCGTCTGTTTTACAGGGGCTCAGAGCGCTGGTGAGTGTCTGTCTCTGATCGATTTTCAGTGACAACGATTGACTCTTTTTTGCAAGTTAGTTTCTGAGAATCATTATGAGAACTTCCAGATGTGATAGCGGCGACCGGCGTGCACATTGTGTGTGTGTTTTATGCTTTTTTTTCCCAGGCAAAATGTACGGCATTGCCTCCTGGTTCAGCTGTGTCCATGCTGAGGTCTCTGTTCCAGGATGTTCATGTTCAGGTGAGTCTCGACACGGTGTTACAATAAAGATGTTGAAGTCGTAGCAAGCAAGATTTTATCTGAACATACACCTGAGGAAGTCGGTTATTGTGAGAGGACCCTGAGCGGGATAAATACAACCAGGGTTCGTACAAAGTCTTGAAAGTTTGGAAAAGGCTTAATGTAGCTGTTATGTTTTCAAGGTTAGGAATATGCTTGAATTCCTTGAAAAACGCTTGATTTTCAACATAATCTGGTGTTTCATCTACACAGTCCCTCATGTAAACTGAAAATCTTTTAATATTTGAAATTAAACGATCACATCGTCATATTTGTTTGTTGTCTCTTGGCATTTATAGTAACAATTCAGATGTGATAGTAAAGGCTCAGAGAGTCAGACATTTTTGGTTTATGTACCTTGAAAGTGAATTTTACATTTAAAAAGCTGTACACACTCTGTACAACAGTGGATTTGAGTATTATTTAGTTTATTTGTGAGGAACAACAACAACTGATAGACAGAAAAAAACGTAAATGAGTTAGCCTACAAGTCTAATATTCATCTGCTGCCCTTGGCCAGGTGTTAAAATACACAACAGCAGTGTGATATATGCAAACACACACCCATGCAAATTTGACCACACTTCTGCGAGTGTGTGATGATGTTGTTCCATGTTTGTGAAGTGCTTCCTCTTTCATTAAATATGCTTTGTAGGTAAACTTGACTCATCTAAACTGTTCTTAAATCTGGGCATTGTGGGTAAAAAGCTCATCGGGCCTGTTTGTTTTTCTCCAGTCTCTGATGCTGGCAGAGAGAGGCTGCGTCTACAACATGCTCATCAACCTCATGGAGACCAGAGAAGCCGGTAAGAGATAGATGGATAGGTTTTGAGTCTGACTCACAGTAGCTCAGGTAAAAGAGTAAGGCACCATCAGTGACTGAGAGCTCTGCTGGAAGAAAAGACATAGGTGATTCAAAACAGCAGAGTGAGTTTGGAGCGTCAGAAATCTCAGCAGTTGGCTGACTAATCACTGTGGTCACGTCTCACCTCAGGGCTGTTAAACTCTTACCAGCCCTCTAATAAAGGACAGAGTTGTCACACCTTCTACTTCTGCTTTGTTTGGCAGTTGAATAATTACTGTATTGGATGCAAATAGAGGGCTGACAGTGAAGTGTTTGTGTGTGGCTGCCTGTAGTTATCATGAACACACCAGCATGTAGGATGGCGCAGTGTAGCCTCACCTCTGTGTCCCCATTTTATTCTGTAGTAGAAGTAAACATAATAATAGCACTTAAATAATGGCTTGAAGTGAATCTGTCAGTTAAATAAAAGAAAATAATTGATTTAACATTAAAGTGAAGGCTCTCTGCAACTGATAAATCCCCTTAGGTAAAATATTTGCTGGTTGCAGCTCATAGATTTACTTCTTTCTTTCCTTTTTAAACTTTTTATTTGTGCCATACAATTCATACATTCCATCATTTAGTAAATAAACATCTCCACATTCTCTTATACGTCTTTACATATGAATTTCATGGGATTTCTTTTCTCATTTTCATATAATAAAATGAATCCTTTGTGGTCAGGCTGATTAGATTAAGCAATCTTCAACATAGCTGTAGCTACATCCTAACTTCCTCAGATTTTCAGGAAGAGGTGACAGTCAGTACTGGTGTAATTTCTCTGTCCCTCGTAAGAATTTTTCATTATGCGATGAGCCTATATTTCTTACAGAGCTTGAACAAAACCGTGTATTCCTGTTTGATTCTCCCACAGAGCTGAAGGGTTTGGGGGCAGACTTTGTGTTTGGTTTTGTCCAATCAATGGATGGAGAGAGGGATCCGCGCAACCTCCTGTTGGCCTTCAAGGTTGCCAAGAACATCATCCACCGAGGTTATGATCTAGGTGAGAGCACACACACACGTACAGCATCTTTCTCGCTGTTGTTTTCTCTGTATCTCCGTCCCTCTCTGACCTTTTTTTGAACTTTGTTACTATCTGTAGCACAGTTCAAGCATGACTCTGTTTTGCCTCCTGTTCATTTCCTGTCTGCTGTCTCAGGTAAATTCACAGAGGAGCTGTTTGAAGTGACGTCCTGCTATTTCCCCATCGACTTCACCCCCGTAAGTCCCTGTTTACTCAGCTGCTTTTGCCTGAGAACTGACAAAAGCAGACAGAAATGTCATCGCCGACTTCCTGAGACCTCAAGGGAACTGCGTAGAAAACAATAATACAGCGTCTGCCTCCTCATCTGCTCATTTCCCATCTCTGCGTCACACAGGATCGCAGCTCTGCGATTGTTTGTTGACTCTCTGGAGAAAACCAGCAAATTGCCACTAATATGCTTCTAATCTGATGTTGGGTTTTGTGTGACGTAATTTCCAAATAACTCAAAAGCTCTCCATGGAAACCCAGAAACTTTTTCACTTTTACTTGAATATATCAAATGAATGTGTTAGTTAATTGATAAAATGCAAATACAAACCTGATCTCAAGGTCAAGTCTGACTGCTGCTGTGACAGACGAGAACATGTTTGACATTACCAGTGGCGACTAATTGTTAACATACAGAAGACTGTTTGGATCGGACCTACTGAAGTATATCACAACCACAGTCTTATAGTTATAAACTGCAGAGCCTGGTGTTGGTGATCAACTCATTACATCTGTGAACACGTGTAGGTGCATTTATGATTTCTGTGTTTATCTCTTCTTGCCTCACCCTCATCCCCCCCTATACACACCACCCACCCACCCCAGCCTCCCAGTGACCCCCACGGCATCACCAGAGAGGAACTCATCCAGACGCTGCGGGACGTCCTCACTGGGACACCACGATTCGCTGAGGTAGGGCTATCAACATGCATTTACATTTTGCTTTTTGGTGCGACGAACATCCTTTTTCTATGAGGGCCTAAAGACAGTTTATGTCCTGTTCATTACTTCTCTGGCGCAGTTTCTGTTACCTCTCATCATCGAGAAGCTGGACTCAGATGTTCAGAGTGCGAAGCTGGACTCGCTGCAGACTCTGGTAAGAAATATAGTTTAAGTTATGCAGGTGATGCGAGCTGTACCTGGTTTCTTATCTCACCACGCTGTATATTTTCCAGACTGCTTGTGTGTCACGATATGAACACAAGGACTTGGCAGAATTCATCGAGGGACTGTGGGCGTCGCTGCGCAGAGAGGTTTGTTTGAGATTAATTTATAGTAAAACAGTGATAGTACTTGTGATTTTGATTGGTTGATGTGTGTATAAGCTTTGTATGGAGATATTTAAACATCTTTAAGTGTGTTTTTTGTGGAGATGGCATTCTACTCATTTAGCTGCTTTGAATAAAAAATGTTTTTTCACCCACTCCACCCTTAAAACCAGGAAGCATCTTTAAGGCTGCGTTCAAATCAACCAGCTCTGAACTCTGCAGTGATTACTCTGTTAGTTTGTGTTGTTTGTCCAGTTGCATACAATGCCATTTGAGCTCCAAATTACGGCTCTCAGACATGTGAAAATGTGAGTCACAGTCTTCTAACAATAGAACAGATGGATGGTTCATCAGAAGGGAGAATGGGATTGAGAGCATCTAAAGGAAATGACCCAAAACACAATGCTTTATGGGAAGAAAGGAACAAATGCAGTTTCTCATGATTAGAAAGCCAATAAAAACAAAGTGAAGTCTGGACCGATGCTGATACTCATCGACCAGATTCTTCATGCTCCAGGCACTGAAAAAAAAACACATTTGAAATATAAAAATCAATTACAGAATGTGTCAAAATAAATGTTTTAAATGTTTAACCGTTTAGATCAAAGCAAGCTGTCAATGTAGCTGCCTCTTAGTGAATCTGAAGAACAAACTCATGAAAATCGCTCCCCTCTTGTGGTTTCATTGCAGGTGTTTCAGACATCTAGTGAGAAGATCGAGTCTGCCGGCCTCGCCGCTCTCACCGCACTCACTTCCTGTCTGTCCCGCTCAGTCCTCAACTCTGACTCTGAAGACTCCCTCTGCACCTTCCTGGATCTCGTTCTCAGAGGTGAAATGTTGCGAAATCCAGCTTGTTTGCGCATTGGAAAATAAATGCACATTTTAATGCCATGAGAGAGACACAGGTGAACTAAATTCAGAGGTCAGTTTTATTGAAGTTGGATGATAAAGCAACAAAATTGGGAAAGAATTTAATAACTAACTAAATAGCCCTGATGCAGGCAGAGTGACAGTAAGGCGGTAAGAGAGGGTGTGTAGATGTAAACAATGTTGAACCAAAAATGTCAGAGCTGTGGTAACGGGAGGGTTTACTGCAGCTTAGCACAGCTCAAGTAGACGTGCAGGAAATTCTACCACAGAGACTGTTCAGGTCTTTAATTTGAACCAACTGCTTGTTTCCTGCCAAAGTGCAGAGAACCTTACAAACCACGATCACAGCTTTATAGACTTCTATATTTAAGTCATCTCCATATGAGTGATTATAAATACCTTAATATAAAATCTATAATTCTTGAGAAGGCAATCTTTTTTCTACCCCCAAATCTCTATATTGTTTTTAGCACAGAAATGAATAACATACACAGATGGCAGTACTGTTAACAGCGTCCTGTAGTAATTTTATTACCAACCACAGTCGACAACAACAACAAAAATAAATAAATGAATTAAAAATAAGTAAAAACAAATCCAGACAAAATAAAATAAGTTATTTATTTGTTGATTTCTTCATTGTTATGTTCTAAAAGGGTTGCCAGGTTTTATGGAAGGTCTTTAGGGAACCTCTCAGGGAGAACTGAATCCTCTCACGCCTAATGCACTGCAGTATCTAATGAATCTATCTATATAGACACTGGGGGTTTGACTCATATTGGTTGACATTTAAAGGCCTGTGTCAATATTTTAGACTGAAATAGTTGAAACTTTGGTTGATATATTTAACGGTTTGTGAAGAATTTGATCCTTCACATCCCAAAACCCGAAAAAGATATTCACAGGAACTCCTGTGTGAGTGTTCATCTTTTTAAAGACACTCAAACTCATGAATGAAACCAGAAAGTGTTTTAGCTGCTCTTAATGGCAGGGAAACGCTCTCTGCTATTTTATCATCTTTAATAAAAGTCCAGCCTCAACACATCAGTATAACACTGTGAAAACGGGTCCAGTGGTGTTGTTTTTATTTACTGAAAGTGTGATGTTGTTCCAGACTGCAAACACCACCTGTGCGAGCCGGACCTGAAGCTCGTGTGGCCCAGCGCCAAGATGCTACAGGCTGCCTGCAGCGCCTCCAACAGGGCGAGCCACATCATAACAGCCGCTGTCATGCCCGCTCTCATCGAGCAGTACAACAGCAGAACGCAGGTGAATAAGGAGAACTGACCTCCAGATGTTTGTTTAGTTTAACATGAGCATGATGAGGAGAGTGCTGCTCTTACTTACTGTTGTTGTTACATCTAGACCGTGTTTTTCTTTTAGTTTCATTCATGAAATCTGTGCACTAAAGTCAGAATGTTGATATAGTGTGTGTGGTGAAATCAGTAACTTTAAATAAACTGGAAAACATGACTTTTTCCCTTTGTGCAGTGTTCCCACAGACGAACATTACTGGAGGTGGTGCAGCGATTTATCCGGTCCGTAAAAACCTCCCAGACTTCAGAGAACGGCAAGTGCTGTTTGCTTTTGTCTTACTTCAGAGCACCAAAGTCACTCCAGACCGCTCATGTGTGACAGCCTTTTCTTACAGCTGCGTCTTGTTTTAACACCAAGAAATGATGCTACATGCGTCTTCAAATTATACAACAAATTATGCATTTATTTCACATTTTAATCTATATTTTTGAGTGTTGGACCCTGATTAAAAATCTGGATATCTTAAACTTTTATAGCTCATCTGTTTCATGTCATTACTGGTAGCGCAGAGACTGTTGACCGGCCTTTGTGTTTGAGCTTAGTCGAGCTAAAACATCCCACACAATGAGGAGGATGAAAAGCTCTTTTTTTGTAACTGTGTGTTTGTACACAACCATGGAGACTAAAGACAGAATTTGCTTAAATTGAGAGCTGAAACCCAGATTTTAACTTCTGTTTCTTTGCCTGTGTTTCATCCCTCCACATTAGAAGAGAGTGTGGTTTTAGCCTTCCGCCCGTCTCTGTGCAGCATGGTGTTTTCAGCTCTGACGGAGAATAATTCCAGCCTGCAGATCACGGCCACCTCTGTGCTCACCTCACTGGCACAACAAGCAGGTGAGATGCCATAAACTCTTCCACTCACAGCTTAAAGCAGAGTCCGATTTTTGTCAGAAATTCAGCACTGCTTCAAATATTACTAATGCACTGTCTCTCTCAGGCCTGCTGTTGGACTCAGACATTGAGCTGGCCGTAGATCACCTGACCAGACTGCTGCTAACGGAGGAGGATGACAGAGTCAGGTCAGCTCATGTGGAACATACTTCCATCTGTCTCTCCTCTCCTCTGTCATCCTTTTTGATACTTATAGTGCTTAACAGCCAAATTAAAAACATTAAAAGTAAAAGTGTTTGGATTTCGTTTTGCAGTTGAACTAAACTTAACTTGTATCTCTCTGTTTGTGCCTCCAGTCTGGCTGTGGTTGAGAGTGCTGGAGCCTTAGCAGAGTTGCACCCTGCAGCCTTTATCACTAAACTGATCCCAAGACTAAAGAAGGAGATGTTTTCTGGTAAGCACACACTCAAAATATGACCTGCAGTGTAAGGGAATATGTGGAAACACTACTAATATCTGTAATTCTTATAGAATGTGTCCCCTATTGGGCTTTTCCATGTTTTATTTCTTTACCTCTTTGACTTTTGTGACACAGATCTACAGAAATATGACCTTAATTACAAATAAACATAAAATAACTCATTGCATAAGCATTTCAAGTAATGTTTTTCTTGAATTTACAATTTAACACTTCTTAAAATATACCTTAAAAACTTTTTCCTGGATCAAGACAACAACAGAGCAGTTTCTGAGCAGCATTCCCATCATGCAGTGCGCCAGCGGTGTTTGTCTGCTCTTGCTGCGGTGTCCACCCAACCCAGTGTTGTCCAGGAGAGCACGCCTGTCCTCTTGGAGGTCCTCAGCTCAGCACACGCAGGTAATCTGTCTGGGCAGGTGGTGTTCTGACTCGTTTTCTTCTGACCTGATTGGTGGAAGTCAGAAAATAAACAGCCATTCATTTTTAGAGATGACACAACATCAGGACCATGACATGGATCAAGACATTTGTTTGTACGGTTTGAACAATTTCTCATAAATTACCTTGAAGTAGTCACAATCATTGAAATAAGTTGGGTTGTTTTTGGGGTTTTTTTCAGGTGGTGTTGGTTTCTCAGTGGAGGAGGTGGTGTTGGCGTGCCGCAGCCTCCAGAGAATAGCAGAGCAGGTTCAGGACACCGAGGAGACGGGACGGTGCTTCCATGACGTAATCATCCCGCGCCTGCTGTCTCTGGCGCTCCAGGCAGCGCTGCAGGGTGAGCAGTTCACCTCCACCACCCTACACCCCAGTCTCACCAAATAACTTCTAATGTGTTTCTTCCATTCAGTTTACATGTTCCTAAGAGGGATTCGACTTGGTGACCTTCCACTCTCCTCTCTACCCACATATGAAAAACATGAAAGTAGAAAAGGTGAATTATTTTACATTTTGTACTTTCATATTCATGTTTTGTAGGTGAGGGGTCACCTGGTCGTCGTAGTCCTCTTCTGGAGGAGGTGGTCCTGTCTGCCATGGTCCCTGTCATCAGTACTTCCTGCGCCAGGCTGCAGCCCACGTCAGTTCAAACTCTCCCATTCATTTTTTTTCATTTTTTTTTTTGTGTGTGTGAGCGCTTTTCAACACGTTAACATACCTCCATAGTAAATCTCTCCTTTCCTGTTCTGAAAACCACAATACCAGGATAAGGATATGTATGAAATAGCTTTCAAATTTGTTGAAGAGAACAGGGTTAGAACAGTTGTCTTGTTTCCATTGTTCTTCCAGCTGCTCTGTGGTTGAAGCACTTGTGAAACTGTGTTCAGTTGGGAACAAGTTGCTTTTACCTGCTGTGTTTCTGTTTGTTTGTTTTTAAATCAGTTCTCAAAATGTTTTCACACCTGCAGATCTAAAAAAAAAACAAACCAAAACCTAAATCTGCTACTAGTTCCTGTCTGTTTCTCACCTTTTTTTCTTTTGTCAGATTAGTTTTTACAAAGGAATGTAAGAGCATTTGTCATGAGGATTTTGTGGTTTCCCTTCGGGGTGTTTCATGTCGTCAGGTTGGCGGGACAGACGGCGTCGAGGGCTGTGTCTCTCTTCCTGGACGGTGACGTTTCCTTTTTGCCTGAGAACTCCTTCCCTTCACACATCCAGCTGCTCAAGGTATTTGTATGTACATGGATTTGTGTGTATGAGTGACTGCAGTAAAGCTGTTATTCTGGGGCTTTTATTCAAATATTGTCCTTTCATATTTAGTTAACACCACAAATTCACCATTGCCTCACTCAGGGTATACTCCTTGAAAAATGCTTGATTTTCAACATAATCTGATGTTTCATCATCTACACAGTCACTCACGTAAACCAAAAACCTTTTAATATTTGAAATGAAACAATCCCTTCATCATATTTGTTTGTTGTCTCCTGGTGTTTATAGTTATACAGTTTAGATGTGATGATAAAGGCTTCGAGAGTCTGGATAGTTTTGGTTTAAGTATCCTGAAAGTGCTTGAAAAGTGCTTGAATTTTACTCTTAAAAAGCTGTTCGAACCCTGCTCACTGTGCATTTTATGATAATTAGATCAATACTTCTTAGTCATTGAAGACAGTATCATAAAAAAGAGTGCAGAATTATCATCTGTATACCTCATATCATTTATATGTTCCAGCCCTAATATAGGGGTTGATTATCTTTGGATGTCACTGGTGTGGTTATTGAGGCATGTATTATTATCGCAGAAGCAGCAGGGGGACTCATGGAGCCAGTCTCAGATGGTGTGTCTGCTCATGGGATGTGTGTGTTCGCTACCTCGCAGTGTGAGTCTCAACTTGAACACTTCATTCTGCTTTCAGTGAAAATCTTAGAAACATAGTTGTTTCTGTTTCTGAAGCTGCGTTCTGAGTGTCGTGTATGTCATGTAGGTGGAGGTACCTCAGATGGATCCCCTGCTGTCACAGCTGGAGGAGTTGAGCTGCACCTGCAGCCACCCGCTGTCGTACACCTCGGCTGCAAAGTGCTTTGCTGGCCTGGTTAATAAGAGAGCGCAGGGTCAGTTTGTGTCTTTATACTCCTGTCAGGTTTTTGTCCCAAAAACTGAGAGCCTCACTTTGTCAACTAAAAGCGTCTGTGATGGTTTGGTTTCTTCTTCAGGTGATTCTCTCGACAGCCTAATTCAGAGCACGATGAAGAGAGTGTGTAGTGAGCTGGACTCTGCGTCTTCATCTGTACGCACTCAGGCTTTCACCCTCATGATCTGGGTAAGAAACGCACTGTTTTCAACATGTCTGCTGCTGCTGACTGTTGCATCATTAGGTTTCATAGTCTGTTTGTCAAAGTGTTTGGTCAGATAATTAAGACATTTGGTTTGTTATTTTACCGTCTGTCAATCAATAAATGTAAATGTTTGTACAAGAAGCAGCGAGTGCAATAAAGTTGCTCTTGTCTCCAGGTTGCCAAGGCTCTGCTTCTCAGATACCACCCTCTGTCCACAGCACTGACTGACAAGGTAAAAACAGGGACACACACGCTTCCAACTATATGACTGTTTATGACTTTATTCTTTCTATTTACAGTTCATGTGCCATGATAAACTGGAAAACTGGACTTTTGCAAACTTCTCATTTTCCTAACCTGTATTTTTGAAGCTCTTTTCTCTGCTGGATGACGCTGATCTGGGTCCAATGGCAGCAGACGGCTTCTCGCTGCTGATGAGTGACTCTGCCGACGTCCTGAACCGCGGATGCCATGCGGATGTTCGCATCATGTACCGCCAGCGCTTCTTCAGCGAGAACTCAGCCAAGTTGGTCCAGGGCTTCAATGCTGCGCCGCAAGGTACGAGGCAACGGCACTGCTGAGTAGATCGGTTATTTGAGAAAAAAACTTAATTCAGTTAAAGCCACTGCGTGTATAATTTGAAAACCTCAGATAATTTGCGGTGTGAACATTTATGGACATGTACAGAAAAGTCAAAATGATTTACTTCTACAGTTTTAGATTTACTTCTGCAGTGTATAAAAGGTTATTCTCAGCTACCTTTCCTCTGGTTTTCTCCTGCAAGCAGTTGTCTCAGGTTTTAGGTACCAGATTCACTTTATCCATTGTCTGTCTCCCCTACAGAGAAGAAGCCCAACTACCTGAAGGCTCTGTCTAACATAGTCAATAAACTGCCCAAGCAGGTTCAAGTCACTGAACTACCAGCGGTGAGTAAAGAGCAAACTGCTCCGGTCACTGCTAAACTACTATAACCTGTGACTTCTTCATTTAAAAACGTGGTCAGCGTTGTTAATGTGACGTTTTTTGTCCCCGTCCAGCTCCTGTCTCTGCTGTTGGAGGCCTTGTCGTGTCCTGACCAGGGCGTCCAGCTGTCCACCCTGTCCTGTCTGGAGCCCGTCCTCGTCGACCCACCACCAGCGCTCATCCAGCAGCTCGAGGCTTTGGTCAACAGGCTGCTGGCCCTCACCTCTAGTCCAGTTATGGTTAGTGAGATCTCACACCTGCACTGATCCTTCTTATCGACAGTGTTGGGGTACTCTAAACCACAGCAAAATAATATAATTGTAATACTATATAATTGTATTACTGTATAAAGGCAATAGCAAGAGCTATAACCAATATTTTGTTTGCTTCTTGCAGAACGTAAGGATCGCCTCATTGCGGTGCATCAATGCTGTTTCCCGCTTCCCCGTACACGAGGTAAAACTCTTAAGTTGTCCACATTTGAGATGTTGTTAAATACTTTCTCAAAAGTATTTTTGAACTACTTCTCTCCTTTTCAAAGGCATGACACTAATCTACAACTGTAACAGCAAAAAAAAAAAAATCTTTCAACATTTTTTCCTGTGTCAGGTGTTGCCGTTTCGGGCCCGAGTGCTGCGAGCTCTGGCCCGGCCTCTGGACGACAGGAAGAGGCTGGTGAGAGCCGAGGCGGTTCAGGCGAGAGGAGAGTGGTAAGAGTCAGATCCCACTGTTAAAAATCTAAAAATCCTAAATACATTTAGAATCAGAATGTCTTACATTTGCTATGACAGATTTGACTTTTTAAATATTTGTTTCAGGGCTATATTTGCTTATAGGAGACTGTCCTGCTCACTCTCACTAATGTCATTGCTTTTAGCACCTCTAATCCTTTAGAAAATGTCATAATTGACTGTGAACCAGGTATTAATATGCAATGGAAGAAATGTCCATACTATTAAAACACAGAGGAAAAAATGAAAGGCTGCTTTCTTTTTCCAGGTGAATTTGCAGATAAACACCCCAAAATCTGAACTCCCTGATAGTGTTAAATTGGCACACAGACATTAAAAGGTACCAGTACTTGCACTGTGTATTTATAGTTCCTCACAACCAGGTGTCTCTTTCTTATTTCCTTCATAGGTTCCTGTTAGGAAGTCCTGGGGGGAGGTGATTTCGCACCTCAAACACACAGGATCTCCCATCCTGCCTAAACAGATGTGGGGAAGTGAAACTCCAGGACCAGGTACCAAGGATCACAACTGTGCAGTCCACACAACAGCTCTCTCTCCTCCGTTAAACTCTCCAGTGCCCCCACCCCCTCCTTTTTCTTTGGATCCTCCAGCGTCCTTCTATCCTTCCTGCTCTCATCTGTTCAACCACAATCCCTCCACCTTTCATCTCCTCTCTTCTTTTTTTTTTTTTTTTTTTTTTACTGAAATGTTTTTGTTGTAACTGTCTGTATCTTCGCAAACGCACAAGTAAAAGTACGTGGACTAACTGTGGAGCATTGTCTAAGTTAAAAGAAGGACAATGTAACACGCCTCATGTATGTTGTTGTCTTTGCCGCCACGTATTGGAGAAAACGTCACATCACTTTGCATGGAGGCATTTTAAATCAAAAGTCCAATGCCCGACGTAAGAGGCCAAAGATTTATCTTTTAGGTTTCCTACTCGGTCATATCAGCAGCTAAAATAACCCCCCAGAAATCATTCTATAATCATAAGGAAATGAAGGACAGTATATTTGAATGTTTAGTATAGTTACTTGATAAATAACTAAGTATTCTCAGCTGATTTTCTGTCAGTTAACTAACAAAGGAATCAAGAAATTGACACATTTTTTGCAGGATTTTTGAAAATCTAATCAAACTTGTTTGGATCTAGTAAGAAAGATATTTAAGTCTACAAATTCAAAATGGCTCGTTGAATGCACTTTGAATGTGTCGACTCCTATACGAAGAGAGAAAGCAAACATACATACATTCAATCAATGGAAAAGTCACTGCAGTGATCATAGGCTACAGGTGATGAGTGATCTCCTGAACTGTGGTGGCAACATTTTCTCCTTTTTTTATTTTTAAACTTTATGACCATTTTGAGAATTTGGGCTGCTGGAAACATCAAAGATCTCCACTTCACTGCATATAAAGATGTGGACCTGCAGCACTGAGCCCAGCATGCACTGACAGCCTTTTATCTTCTCACCTGGATGAAGGTGTAACGGAGCAGTGATGTCTTAACTGCAGCTGGGGTGTTGGTTTCGTGTCACTCTGGTGTGCCGGTGGTGGTTGTTGAGACCTGGGAAAATGTGGACGTGCCAATAGTCCTCTGGACGCTCACAGGGTGACATGAATCAAGCACTTCACACCTCCACTGACCTGAGTTCAATTTTAAGATTAATTTTACATAATTAAATATCTATGTTGATGGTAATTTACATTGAAGTAAGTTATGTGAACAATGTCAAACATCGTCCTTGTATTCTCTCAATATTTAACAAATATTGATGCCATATAGTTACTATGGTTGAGTCATTTCGGTAAGGCTGGCCGACTTTGGACCTCCCATCAACTTATGCCAAGGAAATAGACAATATTTAAAATGTCTAACTTAACATGTCATTAAAACTTTTCTTTTTAATTATACAAAAAGCATTTGTCTTTCTTTTAAATGCTAAATGTCATCACCTGAAAATGGAAACACTTGAAACACAAAATATCAAACAGGTGTTTTATTAAAAAAAGAATAAATCAAACTGGAGCACAGCTCCCACTGGTTACAAATGGTATCACAGCTGTACGTCATGTTTCTATGGCAACTACAGATCTCACACAAACTCATCCATCATTAAGTTACTGGTATCAGCATGGTGGGGTGAAAAATCTGAAAGGGAATTAAGAATCTGGAGTTACATTTCACGGCACATTTTAAAGGCTGAACAACCAAACAAAGGCACACAACATTTTCTTTATCAGTGTCCGAGGGAGAAATGTTAAAGATGATCAAATGAAAGCTGTGCAGGGTTTTTTTTTCTTTACCTAAACTGGCAAGTAAACAAGATTCAAGACAGAAATTTAAGACAAGTGAATGAAACCCTCGTTTTTTTTCGCTCTTCTTCGGCACCAGAACATCGGTTTAGAGCAGTGGTTCTCACTCTTGTTAGCACACGCTCCCCAAAACACAAAGCACATACGATTATTTAAATAAGCACAGGACATTTATCGAACAAAATCAAATATTGAAAATGTGTTTTCATCTCATGACTTTCCTCCCGAGACACAAACACAGTCACACAGTTATAAAAGATGTCTTGAATACGCAGACAAGGTCTAGGCTCAGACCCCTGACTAAACGTGGAGTCAGTAGATCAGGTGCTTTGTTTTGCATGTTATCAGTGAACCATGAGCACATTCATGCTGGCACATTAGAACAGTGTAAACAAATGAAACCTTCTCTGAGAAGACTGTCAATAAGTCAGATTTGGAGGGAAATGTGCTGCAATGTTTTGCTTACGTTAGGGACAAGGACTCTATAACTCTGGATTCAGCTATTAGTTATTATTATTTGAAAGCATTAACAACTGTAATAACATGGCAGCAACCAATCATACTTGAGTATTAGTTACAATGTGCTGTGTTGATGTTGAAAATGCAACACATAGCACCTTTAAGACGCTGTAACTATGGTGTTCTCCTCCATCTTATACACTAGCCAAAAGAGGCTGTACTGTGAGTGCAAGATTTTCAGTTCAAGAAATGCACAAGTAACCAACCTAAACAGTTCCCAAAGCACTTTACAGATTTGTCTCATCCACACACACATTCACTCACCAATGGCGACAGAGCCTCCATTGCAAGGTGCTGGCCTCCATCAGGAGCAACTTAGGATTCAGTGTCTTGCCCAAGGACACGTCGACATGTGGACAGGAGGAGCCGGGATCGAACCGCCAACCCTGGGATTAATGGACGACCCGCTCTACCTCCTGAGCCACATCCGCCCTTTGTCGTTTCTTCATAAATGGCTGGGAGAAAGAGGTTTAGGCTTGACAACGATACTGGCCAGCAGCACCATTTATAATTTAAATTAGTCAACAGCGCCGCGGTCGCAGGGTGACGTCGGCTGGTGGCTAGGTCTACACTTTGACCTACTGTGCAAGGTCGACTGGTGACAGGTGGAAAAGTGAGAACTGATCTTAAAAAGATGAATCACTAGTGGTTATTTCAACGTGGTTCCCACTTGTAGAAGTGCAAATACCAACGCAGGAACTAACTCTTGATTTGTGTAACTACAAAGCTTCTTTTTCCTTGTCAAATGATTGTAGCAGCAGACCGAAACAGATGAACGTGGGAGCTTCTCTTCTTGTACTGTCCCTAGCCAGTCAGCACAGGATGACACGAGTGCTGTTGCTTGTAGTGTAAATGCAGGTTAAAAGCTGCGCAAGTTTTTTTTAATATGGTTTAGAGTAAAAGGGTGCAGCTCAGATGGCCATGGGGTCTCTTCTGGTGAAGGCGCAGTCCCACACGATGCCGTCCCCGTTGGGAAGATGGCTGGAGGGCAAGAGGACCCGTGTGAACCAGTGACTGAGGAACAGAAGAACAAATAACCTGAACTGAGATTGAACTGAGATTGTTTGGCTGCACTGTAAACAGATACATCAGTTGCTGTAGCATTAAACTGCACTTGCTTTCACCACAGTAACCGCAGGTGATGCTAAAATCAACCACGACTGAAATATTGATGATTATAACATTTTTACAGGCATCATTTTGGAAAATGGGTAACTGCACTCACCTCCTTTTTTCCACACCTAATAGTATCTTCCAATTGTTCATCACACCATGATGATATGGATTTTTGAACACCTGCGTTAGAACAGGAGAAACATTAACAGCCATTTCCCAAGTACACAAATAACAAGAGTTAACTATGTTATTTAAGCTTTTTGTCTTAAACATTTAATCCAGAGCCAACAGTGGTCCAACACTGACTTTGGACATGAGTGTATGTACCTTGCCCTTCTCCTGTAGTCTTTTGGTCTCTTTGTTGTTGATGTGCCGCTCCACGCTAGTCTCTCCTCTGCTGATGAGTATGAGGTGCCACAGGCTGAGTCCTCCCAGAGCCACTGCCACTGAGCTGCAGGGGGACACATTTCAAACTGATCTGTCGGCATGACGCTATCAACACTTACCAGAGTTTTAAACACAGGGAATATAAGTGGTGAAGTGTTTCCTTACCTGGTCAGCACCCAGAGGAAGAGGATACACTTGTGAGAAGTGGTATCTGTTAAGGTGTCGGTCGGAGGAGGGGTCTGATAGTACCTCTGAAGGGGGACAGGAAATAGTCAGGCGTTCGTATTCATGCTGATGTCAAATACGGGGTTTTAGATTTAATCCGAGGATGTTTTAGCTCACTGCTTCCTGACGTCATTTTGGCTCGGGGTCAAAGGGCTACTTACCATATGGGTAAGTTACAAGCCTAACATGCTGGATCCTGTTAAGTGATCTTTGGGTGCGGAGGACTTCCAAGCTAATTGGTATTCAAAGCCCAGAGTTGCTTGTTTACCAGCTGGTGCACAATCACCTTGGATCAGAGGTAAATATTGGAGCAGAAAACAAAGATCCTTTTCATGTCTCCTGTTTCGCTTGGCGTGTATGCCACCTGAGCTCGACTTCTGCCTCCTTACTAGCGTCTGAAAGGTGCCAGTCTAAACTAAACTGGAACAATACTAACAAAAACACAAAAATAACAGAGTTGAGGTTAAAGAAAAACTCCACCCACAGATACAGGTGGTCAGAGTGGAAATTATTCTTTGTTCACAGGCATGATGGTGCAGCAGGACACCCAGCCTCACCTCTATAGCACTGTAGGCCTCCAGAAACAAGTGCCTGCTGCTGATGCTGCAGTAGATGCAGCCCAGTGTCATGTATAGGCAGAAAGAGAAGAAGTAGCGGTGGTTCAGATGGCCCACACAGTTGTTCAACCAGGCTGGAAACATGTTCAGTTCAATGTGTACAAAATGGGAAATGTAAAATGAAAACACAGCATAGAATGTAAAATTATTTTTTTCCATGCATTCTCTTTTGGGTTTTTATATACGTTGCTTGTGAGAAGGATACGACAGTGATGGTCCATCTTCAAAACACACCTTTAATAAGAGAGAGACAGTTCACCATGAAGGATTAAAAAGACAAGAAACTGACAAACTCTGTACACGAGAATAATTATTTGATTATCTCACGTGTTGCAGATGCTGCAGTGGTGCGTCCTGGGCGGTTTTGGAGTGATGCATTTCTTGCAGATGGACACTGAGGGAATATGAATTTTGTCCTAAAATAAACAAAAATTGAGGGAATGTATTATTGTCTTATTAGAACAACAGAAGTCAATCTAAACCAAGCGTTAGACAGAGAAATTCACAAAATACCAATGATAAAATTGTAACAAAATAGCACCAAAGCACAAGCAAAAAATCATATTTTTGTTTACAATGTTTTAGACTCCTTTAGCTCATTGTAAACATCTTGCTACAGCATGTCAGCATTTTCCTGTCAGCCTATGAGGAGGTTGGTACCTTGGGCGGGTGTCCTGGGGAGGTGGTGGTGGCCTTGTAGTAATGGAAGACCACCATGACTAGAAGCCAGTGGCCACAGCAGAGGTGCCAGGCGATCCAGTGCACAGGGTAAGTGCTGAGGATCATGGGTATGACGAACAGGTAGATGATGACCACAACTGAGGTCGTCAGCAGTATGACTAGACAGACAAACACCTGAGAGAGACAGAAAAGACAAGAGAGGGTGAGGAACATAGTTTGGGGGTGTAGAGAGAAGAGAATAAGAAATCCAACAACTCACCACTCCAAACCAGCGGGTCACATTGTCCACGATCCAGTAGACGGGTTCAAATGCACAGTCCAGCAGAGTGTCCGAGTTGCAGATGCTGTTGAAGTACAGTGACTTGAGCAGCAGCTTGCTGTAGCTCCACAGCTCCAAAAACCTGCCGCCGATCCACGGCTTGGTTGCCCCACCTCGGCCTCCTTGCTGTGGGCGGCACAGCCGGCACCAGCGCAGCGCTAGCCGCATGGCCCGGGAGAGCTGCCACCTCCAGCTGCTGCCAATACGCATGCCACCGCCACCTCCTCTCCTGCACGCTCTGACTTCCAGACACACACAAACACACAGACACACAGACCAACAGTTACAAACGCAGGCCGCGTAGAACAGCAGCTCTTCGTAGCGGAGCCTGATGGCCGCTGAGGTTTCCATTGTCATCTCTGCCTCCTTCAGGGGAAGTCAGAGTTGTGAGGGCCCTTGGGGCATTTGAAAAGTAAACCAACAGGAAGACTAGCGAGCCCAGATACAAGAGCAGAGGCAGAAGGCAGCACAAGGGACTCCCCCTCCTAGAAAACACTAGTCAATCAAGTTCGGTGAAAGCATCCTCTGTGAGACACGTCTGTCAAAGAAAACAAGGACAGAGGCTATCAGGTAATGAGCTACGCCCATCAGCTCCTGCAAATCAACTTCTCCTGTTAATAATTCACAGCAAATCCAGATCTCGAGGCCAAAAACCTCTTACAAACTTGCAGTGGAGATGCAGAGCGGTAACCCTATAAGAGGGAAATGCAAAGGGATGAATGTCTTAAGAAGAAATAAAGTGGCTACCTGATCCAGGGCATCATTTCATGAGCGTGAGTATTGGTTTCACAGATAAGGCTTCTCCAGGTTCTCCAAAAAAGAACGGCATTAATAATGAGAGATGCTGACCAGGACATTTAGTAGACACTGGCCTGACAACAAGTTGCCCTCTTTCTTTGCCATCAGCTGCTACTTGACTATCCATATTAGTGACAACTCGATTTTATTGTTTTGCACAAACACGCACTATAAAAAACCCAGTAAGTGCAATAAGTGATCTAGCAAAAACCTGTCAGGAAGACGTGCTGCAAATGTGACACATGCATGTCCCATCTGTCACTGTCACACATGATGACACTGATAGGTTTTCCATTCGATATTCATTAAAAGGTGCTACATGATGCAACATTAATAAATCATGACCACATTCATTAGTGTAATTAAGCTACACAAACGTTTAGAAGCCCATTTTCGAAAAAAAAAATAGATATAAAGTGAGCAATAAAAACGCCCTCAGTCTCATAATTTTGATTTAGTATCACATCATTTTGATTATTTTTATTTTTGTCATCTTTGTTTTTTTTTGCCTGCAGAAATGGGCTTCCATACAAATGAGACCTTTCGCCTCTACTCAGTATTTTAATTTATGATGATTACCCAGGCCACATTTGGAGGAAGATCTGCTGGATTTCTTTATGGCAAATATCAAGAAGAGAGCTGTTCGTCCAGAGAAAACGGAGCTAACTAAATTTCTGAGAGGAGTTAAACATGTTATAATCCGAATGTAATGGCTCAAATCAATATCATGATGTGTGAGATAGAGAAATCTGAAAAATGTTCCACCTTCTGAAGACACATGCAGCAACACATCTGCTCGTTGCACAGACGGGCTGTTGGCTGACTAAATAATATTAATTTCCATGTCCTGTACCTGGCAGAGAGAGTAAGGACATAAAAGAGTGGCACACAGCAGGGCACCGCAGTCTCTATGGCAACCTGCTGCCCTAAATCTGGGCTAAGAAGAAAGGAAGATCACTGCCTGTGTCTCACTGTAATAAGCTTTACTTGATCCCGCCGTCTCAGTCTCTCTGAGTGAAAGAGAAGGAAGACGTGTCTGCCGATTTTCACTTTTAGACAAGCGGCTGGTTCAATATGACCACGTATCTTCTTTCAGTGGAATTGTACACAACAACATTTATCCCTAAGGTGTTTTCATTTTACATGTATCATTTTTAAATCATGCAAAAACACAAGTCAACTAAGATTTACATGGTTTTCTTTGTCAAATAAGATGAATACTTTTTTTTGTATTTTGGGCTGTTGGTGAGATTATTGGAAAGCGGTCTGAAGACAGAAGTCACTCTGGTACTTCTGATGCAATCAATATCTGTCACTATATTTGAGATTCTATACTAATAATTCATTTCGGAAACTTGGCCAAGTTTTAATGAAGTTAACTCCTCTGGACGGGAGTTCCTAGTGTTTAAGGAAATCTGCATTCCCTTCAAAACACGGTGGATATTGAGAAATGCAATACAATGCAAATACATTTTCTACAGCTGGGTGGAAGACAGACTAAACTAAATTCATATCAATATGGTGACATGAGACTAAATAATGCCTGGGCTTATGGTTATTAGGATATTGTGTAGAGCTGAAAGGAATAGCCAGTTAATTGATTAATCAATCAACAGAAAACTAATTGGCAAATATTTTGACAATCAATGAATCGTTTCCCTTACTTTTCATGCAAAAATGGCTCTCCAATATGAGGATTTGCTGCTTTATTTCATTGTTAATTGGATATCTATAACAAAATAAGACATCTGGGGCGTCACCTTGAGCTTTGGGAAGTTATATGGGCATTTCTTCTACATATTAATTGATAATGAAAATAATTGTTGTTACTTGGAACCTTAATATTATGATATAACTATCTTAAATAATTTATTTTCCCCATTACAGTGAGTGAAATGAACACTAACACGACCCCCGCACCCCATATTATATCATCCACCCCTATAGTTTGCATTAGATACTGTGTGAAAGCACCAACAGCCACACCCAGAACATCGTTATACTATTACACATACAAGTATTGAGACAAAACTATAATGTAGTATTTTGCTGTTGTCAGTATGTGTTGTCATGTAGCTCTAAAAACAACACTCAGAGGATATAATCTCTGTCGAAATGAGGGCTGAAATAGACGAGTGAGATAAAACAATTTCACAAATGTCCACATTGAGATATAGTTCACACTGACCGACTGAATTATCCTATCCAGCATTATAACTTAATATCTAATCTCGACAACCAGTAGTTAGATGAAAGCATACCTCCAATTAGCTACAATATGCCATGCTAACGGTTAACTGCTAGCTGCCTACAGCCGACTTCAACCCGCCCATGTTAACAGTCATTTTTTATAAATACAGTAAACCGACTCGGACCAAACCTGACATTGACATACTGTACCTGGTCAGGTGAACGGGGCGGGAAAGCCTGCAGCACTACGGTCAGGTCATGGTCAGGATAAACTGTTAGCTAAAGTCCCCACTGACCGCTGCAGACCCGCAGCATAGAGCGGCAGTGCCCGCGAAGATTGTCTATTGAACAGAGTAGCAAACAAACACGTCTTCCGGTCGGCTAATCTGACCGCTGGAGAAAGGTTACTGCTTATTTAAAAGTAAAATGTAGCAGTAGGGGTCAACTACTGTTTCACCAAGGGTAAATCAGTTTGGTTGATTTGCTCCAAGTAACCCGTTAGACAACGGGAAGTTTATCTAAAAAGGTTCAGTGTCCGAAAAACAATTCCAAAGTGGGACCTCGTCTTTTTCTTTCTCTTTGGTGGCAGCTCGCTTGAGATCGCGCAGTGTGTCCTGGGAAATGAAGTTGTATTCTGCTGTCACAGTTCATTAAAACGTCTCTCAGTTCACGCTGTCGTTGTTACAAATGGTGAAATAACACCCTATTATGTATTCACAGCAGCAGTCCTTACGATGACAACAATTAATATTTAACAGACTGCCCATTTGAAACCAAAAACAGCGCTTTCCCAAAATTTTGCACAACCAGGAAGTAACGTTACTGAGGCGGTGTCATATGATTGTAGAAAAATGGCTGCGGTGCAGTGGTAAGATGCTCTTTTCTCATTTAAAAATACTCCGTATCATCAAAATAAATCGCTTAAATCGTGTGTCTCTTGATATTGTGCGAATTTAGAGAACGTACGTGAGCTTAATCATAATTTAGCGTCCCAAATGAAATGTCAACTTTCTTCTGCAGGATTTCAACATAACATTAGCAGTCAAATGCAGCATTAGCAAGTGTTGTTATGGCTATGGCCACAGATTAAATGCCCTCTTTGGCTATGGTTTGGTTGTAGTCCAGCAAAGCATATGAAGATGTGTCAAAGTTATTACACAGGTGTTGTAACACTCTCATATTCAAGTAGTTTAGATTTAAATGTAGATGTACAGACTTGTGAGGACATTCCCTGAATTTGTCTTACAAGTGATACTAGCACTTTAACATATTATTATTATTATTATTATTATTATTATTAACATATGATAGGTCTGTTCCAGTTTCCAGATGCCGTTTGATAGCAAAAGCCACAGTGCATAAAGTTACTTCAAGTATTTTGGTAATCTTTAATTCCTTAGAGTAATAATAATAACTCATATCTCTGTCATGAGCTGACATTTGCCTCCCATGATGACAGCTGGGTGTCTTTTGCCACCACAGACCTTCATCTTTGTGTTTAAACACTGCAAATTAAACAGACAGATTGATAGATTAATAACATCAGTTGTTATAACTGTAAGTAAATAAACAGCATGCTAAATCAGACTGTCAATGTAAGTATGTCAGGAGAAATATCTGAACCTGGTCTGGTCTCCTGTCTCTCTGTTGTGTAACAAGGCGTTCCCGCGGGCGCAACTATGAGGCAGAGCTGCAGAGATGTCGTCCTGAGGCTGCTCCGGTTGAGTTTGGAGACTACCATCCCCTCAAACCCATCATGGTAGACCTTCTGCTGTTATCACTGTCTTCCTGCCGTTTACTATCACTATCAGCTCTGCACACATGCACTCAGAAAATGTTGGTTTCTGTCACAACATCACAGCATCTGCACCACCTCCTCCATCAGCACAGTTTAAACACAATCTATCATGTCGTTTGACTGAAATGAAAATCAACCACTGATGTTGTGAAAAGCATAATTCAGTTGTTTCTTGCATTTAAAAGGTGGCTTTGATGTCCTCTCTCTTCTCCACCCAGGTGACGGATACAAAGACCCGCCGCGGGGCTCGTAAAGGCAGCACCTCCTCGTCTTCCTCCTCCTCCTCCTCTGCACCCCCGGACCCCCTCAGCTCCATGATGGATGGGACCGACCCCCTCTCCATGTTTGCCGCAGCCTCGGCCAGTGAGACTCCAGCCATGTCACACAGCGCCTCCGCAGGGGTCAGTTCACACTGCAGACACACCGATTGATACTTAGATGATTGCTGTTCCAGAAGCTTTTCTACCCGGATTAAAAAACACACACACAGAAGAGAGAGAAAAGATGATAGCCATACTTATTTTTTAAGGAGTGATGTTGTGCTTCCAGGACTTGGGGAGGAAGAAGAAGGAGAAGGAGGAAGAGGCGGTGGGACCAGACTTTGAGCCCTGGTCAGCAAAACGAGGAGAGATCCTGGCCAGGTTCACCACCACCGAAAAGCTCTCAATTGTGAGTCGTCCTCCATCATAACAGCAAGGACCAAGTTGTTCTGTTACTATAAACTACTATATTACTATATATGTTACTATAAGTTGGTTTAATCAGCCTTTGTGTGCACAGCCTGGCTTTGTAAGACAGAAACCTAACTCCAATTTCTTTGTCTTCATAGAATCTTTTCATGGGTTCTGATAGAGGTAAGACTTGTGACTTGATACTGTTTGTATTCATCATAATAATTTCATTAGTACGGCACAAACATGTAAACAAAGGGGTTGTAGGATCATTATGATCATTTGAGGCTGTATCTGTACCACTGGGAAGATAAATTAAAGCTGCTATAATCGATTTATATTAAGAGTGGATCAAAAAGTTAGCAACTAGCACAACACAGTTAGCAACTAGCTGGTGAACATAGAGGCTAAACCAGAGCTAAAAGGAGAATAATATTGTGTATATAGGCTAACATATTAGCCATAACAACTTTATAAGGCGATAATATATACAGTCTATATTAATGTTGTGTTTACAGCCTGTTGTGCTGCCCCAAAGTGGCAAAAATAATCAATCACTACTGCTCTAAGTAATGTGTGTGTTTTTACTGTGGTCAAAAGCTAACACATCACTCCTGTTGGCGCTGTAGGAAAAGCTCCAAGTCCAGGATCCTCGGCTGTTTCAGAGAAAGTTCGTACTCGCTTGGAGGAACTGGATGAT